>JACSZP010038613.1:7232-17282 GCA_016161895.1 Pinna nobilis | reverse complement strand
ATATATAAGGTTTTGTAAAATTGCTGTGCCATCTATTTTACACCCGCCAACAAAGTTGACTTTGTATAAACTGACGGACACAAAATTCGTTTTCCACAGAGTAAATCTCCTTTTTCTTGAGTTACAGTTATGGTACATTCATACATTACGCTGAGTGGATGCAAAATACCGCTTCAGAGGATTGTCCTTGTGTTGCGACACTGTAAACGGAAAACTTTTGCTGCTGTTTTACTTTCCATATATATATTTTTTTGCTTTTTAATAAGAAGGCAAATTCAAAGTGAAAAATAATATCAAAACTATTTAATCAAAACGTTGTCATAATGCAATCAATAATACCACATTGTATTGTGATTTCAAGCGAATTGTAGACACGACCTGAATACTGTTTACAGGGACGTTTTCGTCTAGGTTGTTTTAGTCCCTTTCACATTTCCTGATCCGTTAGTGGACGAAACGGTAAATTCATTGAATTGACTTATGACTTATTTAAAACGGGATGAAACCGTTCGCAAGTGCATTGGGAGGAAAATAGCACCAGTTGAAAATGACCCTGTATGCTGTATGTATTTTAAGTTGTGTAGAGGCAAAACTAACCAGAAGCGAAATATTTCGTATAATAAATTGCGACTACTCGTATCCAGCGTGTCTTTCTAATCTTTGATTGTACGTCGCTAAGAATTCCAATATAAAGACGTCTAATGTATTGTAAGTTATATTGAAGTGCCTGTTGTTGCATTTAAAAGAGATGACAGTGGATTCTCTTATATTATCAATTTCCCATTAAATTTAAGCATTACATTTCTGCCGAACAAAAGGATTTTTCGAAGTAGCTGTCTTCTGCTCTTGAATAAGTGTAGGCGATGCCCCAAGGTCATGTAACCTTTTCGCCCGGTCAGCTGACCTGTCCGCTGAGGTCATGTGACAGGTCACTCGTCGCGGTATTTCCTTTGTGGTCAGTGTTAAACAGCTGTAAAATAAGATATAAAAATGCTCATCCTATTGTTAAGGAATTAAAGAATTAGATTTGTTCTTTTAAATTAAAGTCCACTTTGTAACACTAAGCGCTGCGGATGGGTCTGATGTTCGTCACAATTAATAGGTTTAACCAAATGCCAGTGTCAAAGGTGTGACGAGATATCCCGGGTACCAACTGTCAAAATATTTGGAAATGTTACTAACCGTGGAACTCGTGTGGTCATTTAAATCTTCATTTAATAGCTTCTAGGAGTCGTAGTTACTCCTTGGGTGATACTCGAATTATAGGTTTACGTGTCTCTGAGCGATGTATTTCCTTTATTTGTTTGTTTTCATATTTACTTATCATTTATAGACCAAGTATATATCAAATCTGACATTTATACGTTTTGCACTAAGAGCCCTATAAACATTTACTATCTTTGGTGACATTTTCTTTTATTTTGAGATTGTTCTTCTTAATCTGTTTTGTTTTATTTTGTGTATTTTTTTCGAAATTTTTGTTTTTGTTTTTAGAAGCGGCGTCATAAATTCAATATACATGTAAACCAATGTATTGTGAAAATATAATGAAAAGCATTGATAATTAGATCGATTTAACTTGGGCTTTAGTAGAGTATGCAGAGTGTGTTGAATAAAGGAATCTAATGTATCAGTAAAGTAGATAGTTGATACCTCATAAGGAATCATGCAGTTCTTTAAGACGTTGATAGATAAATGAATAAATAAACAGTGAAAATTTAAAATAAACTAATAAAGAAATCGTCATGTTGATGAAATAAACCGCGATTGGCCGTCCCTGTCTTTTGGGTGAGACAGTAAAAACCGAGGTCCCGTGTCACAGTAGGTGTTGGCAAGTTAACGGCCAGCAGTGCCGAGCACAGGCAAAATTTGTTGCCCGTCACCGGCACACAGTGACGTCTCCATATGAGCGAAAGATTCGTGAGTGGGACGTTAAACAACAACGCAGCAACAACAACAATGATGAAACAAATTAAATTAAATCAATGATTATAGTGGATAGGATAATGAAAAGTTGGTTTAACTAGAATTATATCTTGTAATTATGTACATTTTGATCTTTTAGAAACGTTTTCACAAACCTCGTGAGAAGGAAAATTCCGGCTTGTAATACGTTCTATTTTCATAGTTTTCTCTTACAGCTTTTATGTGTCAATTTTTTTTATACACATTTTATTAAAAATGATTGATAACTATTTAAGGATATTTTATGCCGCGACGCAGTATTTGTTAAGCAGTTTGTAATACGTATATCGTATGTACTTATTCTCGTGCTTCCAAATAACATACATGTTCCTTCGAAGTACCCTATTTTGAATTGAAAAGGCAAATATCAACTCTTATGATACAACATTTCGTATTCGTTTTGAAAACACTATCAGTCATTTTCAGAAATTATCTTTTCTTTCTCTTCTTCTCAATCAAGGATTATACTTTTTTCATATTCATTTTGAAGCGCCATAGATTTTTATTTTAAAACTTGGACACAACGTATATTAATCTTTCCTCTACACCTGCCTGTGTGATAAATCATAGAGAAGATGTTTACACCAATTTCAACCAATTTTACTGTTACTGCTCCGCGACGCTGAAAGGGCTCAATTACCCGAGAAATATGTGATTTGAAAGATTGATCTTGTGTAACGGAGCGCTAGGACAATCAAGATGCCATCTTCATAGACCTTGCTCTTCCTTTTATTGTTGTGGGCAGACTGAACTCATCTTTGATATTAGCTTGTGATACATGAAGTTGTCGCTGAATGATGAACGTGTTATCTCAGTGAACACAAAATGAAGTTATGAAAAATTGGACATGAAAGGTATTGTTCTTTACTCGAAAATTAGTTGGGAGGGCGGAGAAAGAAAATAGGTAGGACAAAGCATGCAGGACAGTATCCGTTGGTATAAAGACTCAGCTTGCTTTCGGCACGACCGACGTCAATAAATCTTAACAAAATTACGGTCCGTTATTTTATTCATAGCTGATTTGAAATTGCATATCTATACCGCATGTCAACACATTTCATTTAATCAGTGCCAATAAATTGTAGTATCAAATATCAAGGAATAACATATATTTAACTTTCTAATCCTCCCCTATGTTTGAATTTGTTGATAAATACTGTCTACCACATTCGATTGTTCTTTACCATCTTAATGTACATTGACATGAAACCTGGGCGGGAACATGTGCGTTAAACTTAGGATAAATCTCAGAATCATGATTTACATGCTCTCAGATATATTAATAGATTTGCGTCTGGAAAATGGAAAATCAAGAATAGAATAAAAAGAAAGAATCATATAAAGAGATCAGTTTGAATTATAGGCTTTGGTCAGCATGATGAAAGGTTACAGAAGTATTGAAAATTTGAAAGGGGAAGGAGTCATGAAATTGATGGCATCTGGACGATAAAATGGAATTAATCTGTCAGTAAATTTTGATTAAGAAACCTTGTTATTACTTGATATATTAGTATGTTTTATTTTCCCATCTTTTTAGTTTGTTTACCCCATGTTTCATTTTTTTTATTTCAGATGTAAATCCCATAAAATATTAGATGTGGCCTTCTACGACGAAAAAACACTGTCTTTGTTACTTGTTGAGGACGAGGAAGACCAAAAACCAGTTCTCGCACAACTCTCGCTTTCTGCGATATCAGATGATGATTACGTACCAATGACACCCAGTGGCAGTTTAGATTCATCAGAACTGTACGTTTGATTAACATAATAATAATGAAAGTTAATTATTCCGGTTTACACGTTTTTTTCCAAGTCGTTTAACGTCAATCGCAAATTTGCAACTCGCATGGATGCTGCAGAGCTCACCCTGCTGTTAGCAAAATAAGTTGTTTAGACCCATTTATGTCCTAGTATATAATTTGTGTCTTTTGAAGGATTTCAAATGAACAAATGTTATTTGATGTGATATAATTAAACAACAGACATTATGATATGAGTAGACTTTTTTTTCAAAATTTATGGCTATTAGTATTGGATGAACTGCAGAAATATCAAAAACATTTCAAGTATTGATGACTGTTCTTTTTGCTTTTAAACTTTCAATTGGCTTAAGAAATTCTTGGTTATACAGTTTTGGTCAACAGATTCGAAGTCCAGGTTGAGCCCTGAATTTTATAAAGCAAATGCCGTTGTATTCTATTGCACGATGTTACTCGCGGTTTCCTCTTGCACTTCATCTGTATTCATACGTGTTCTCTCTCCTAGAAATGTAACAGACATCAGCGAGAAAATGGAGCCACATTGTTACAGGAGGCTGGAAAATATGAAAGCTCATTCATTTGCCGTTAGTGGGACGAGAAAGACAGCCACGGTGGTAAGTAACAATATATCGCACCAAAATCAGTACCATGACGTCTGTTCCCGTTTGTTTCTGTTGTTGTTGTTGTTGTATTGTTTAACGCCCCACTCAAGAAACTTTCACGTATACTGAGACGTTCAGTTTTTTGCATGTGCTCTGCTACTGAGACCATAGAACAGGACCTTGTTGCACAATAGTTTTAGTATTAAATTTGTGGTTATTGTAACTCTAAAGTTAATTATGATTAGTTAACTCCTACTTAGCTGACAAAACAGTCAGAAATAACGTTAAGCCATAAAGGTAGCTAACTACAAGCAAAAAATAACTACAAATTAATTCTGCGATACATCGCGCAACTGGATCCTAGTAAATAGTCTTAAATGTGCTGACTCTTGAGGTTACATGGGACGCAGGACTAGAAAAATAGAATCTATCACCAATTTCTGCTGAGGCAAAGAAATCTCAACCGTGTGTGAATGATTTGCAGTCTACAACGAAGCTTGCCGAGTTGTGGATATTGCAAATCTTTGACACGTGACGAGAGTGAGATTTCTCAGTCTCTATACAAAGTGCTGGTTGATGGTTCATTATTTTTCTCTCAACGTCAAATAATGCTTTTTTAAAGTTCAGAAATATATGTGCAACTGTGCAACACTTCGCTCAAGACGAAATACGTCAAAAGTAGGTCATTTGACGTCAGAGGTTCGAGACAAGCACGCGGTGTGCGAGACAGATATTTCAGGACGGGTAAATAGGTAGATTATTCTGTCTGGTTGTGAGAAAAAAGTCGTGTCCGTCAAGGCTCGAGCGTCCGAGCTCAGGAATGCAAAGACGATCACTCATTTGGGACCATGGAGGTTCTTTATTCTTTTTAGAATATCTAAAAACAGTCTGAAATCCATACCAAAATAGCTTCTGCATTCCTTTATTCCAGATTTTACAACATTGACATTTAACAATATAATGGATTGGAATTGTCCGTGACAGAAATGTTTATTACCGAACAAATAGAAAGTAATGCGACTTAATGTGCACACGTACGTTGTGAATAGGAATATTATTGACAGTAAAATGTCTTAAGATTGATATTTGCACAATCGTTTTATTATGAAGTAAAAGACATTTAAAGTTTCACAATAAGTTTTCATTGTAATATTCAGTGTACCTTCCTATAAGTACATGTATTTGCTAAATGTTGAAATTTCACTTTAATTTCGTATCAAATCGACCATTTGTCGAATTCAAAAGGTTAATAAATGTATTTATTCTTCTATACATATTTTACTTTTTCTTTGAGTTTCCCCTATCTTAATATCATAATACATTTAAAACCACTTTTTACACGTCCGATTTTATTGTTCTTTGCATCAGAACCTAGATGGTTAATACGTTTTCAGTTTGTACGACTTTGTACATGTATATTTGATTAGACTCATTAGAGGGTGTCTTATTTGCGAAACTTGAAAGTAATCAATATATACATAAATGTAAAAACATTATTAAGGGATAAATGAAAAAGGAGGTATAAACGGTACACAGCATTATTTCTGATATCGAAGTTACTTTTGATATATCAGGCTAAACTAGCAATTTTGCAATTTTTTTAAGAAATACTGTAAACAGAAGAATTGTCGTCCCCGTTTTATTTTCGTCTCTTTCGCCCTTTTCAACAATGGGCCAACTTAAAAGTAGGCGAATTAAAAAAAACTCAATTCATTGAATGGTATCTTGACGAGACTTGGCGAATTTAAAATTGGACAAAACTGTTTGCACGTACATTAAGGCGAAATTAAGTCTGTTTTCAAAATTTTATATGAATAAATACATTTCAAAATTTTGCAGCTGTTCTCATCAAGAAGGAGGGTCAGGATATTTCTAATGGACGCAGAGGACGACGAAGAAGATGAAGAGGTAGAGGATGAAACTGAGGAAAATGAAGAAGACAAGTCTGGTGAGATCAACACCAGCTCTACCCAGGAAACGGACATGCACGTGGACGAAACTCCGGTTCAGGATGACCAAGAAGATAAAGAAAATACCAGCCTGGGCTAATACTCTAATGTAAACATAGTTAGAGCTGACACTAATTCTGTAAATCAGGATTTATTCGCCAGAATCTTAGTACATGTATATTTACGAGAGTGAATTGATTCGGCAGAATGATATTCGTTACTCGTAGGGTTTCCATTGACCCTTTGCAGCAGATGTGGCATGCCATCAGGGGAAGTGTTGGCTCCTTCGGGACACCTGATCCTATTCCGTAAGGAATTTGTAATTATCTTTAACTCTGAGACCCTTATCATTCCCAACTTGTCATATCCTTTAGGAACTGGAGTTTCGAATATCCCTTTGTACTTGTTCATTTTATTCTAAGATGCATTGTAAAGCAATCTCTAAAAGCTTATCATATTATATTCTCGCAAAAATTTAGTTTAGCAAATATCTACAAGGAATGATTTTTTTCGATTTGCAGAAGTATGAAGGACAATGCATTCAATGAGTAAAAACAATCATAAGTGCAAGCCATATCTGTTTTGTTACAAGTGAAACGCAAAGAAATGTACATGAACATGCGAATGTATGATAATAAATACATTATACACGCATTTTGCCTTGTTTTTATTTCATTTTGAGGAAGATATACCAATCCATGTTCAATGATTCAAGCATGTAGACTGACAGTTTAGTCCAGATAAAATTTATCGGTCAATTGAAGTGTCCTTCCGTTTTTCTTCTTTCCGGTATATTTTTCGTTAAAAACTGGTTATTAACTCTCTTAGTGATTATATTATTCTAGGGCCTCGGTGGCCAAATAGTTAGAGTATGCCACTCAGTCTCTCATCTCTAAACAGTGCGGGATCGAGTACCGCCGGAATCTTGATTATGGAAAAAGTTTGCCAGTTTACTTGCGGAAGGCCGGTGGTTTCGTCCCGAGTACATAATTAACCAGGTTCTCTCCCCCCCCCCCCCCAATAAAAAGTAGCGGGCACCATATGACTGAAAGATTGTCCATTGCGGTTTTAAAAAACAAAACAAAACAAACAAACAAAGAAAACATCGTATTATTGTAATGTGGAAGTTAGCGCAGGACGACAAGGGTCTATTGTTCCGAGGCTTTGAGAGCCATCGGCTGTAGCCTTGTGACTCGTCTTTCCTTCTCGTCGCTCCTTCTTAATTACAATTCTTATGACATTAATATTTGCTTTGTACTTCAAAATATTCTCCATGTTCCTAACCAAGAGACCAGTCTACACATGAACAATTGCCGACAAAGGGCGACAATTTTGACCTATACTCGGCATTCATGCCCGTGGAGCAGGGATGGTTCTTTAATATACCAACACGTACTGTGACACGTGACCTTTGTTTTTACTGTCTCATTCACAGAACAGGGGCAGCCGACCGCAACGTGGCTAAGATTCGACCCCATGACCTCAAGATCAGAAGGCAAAAAGGCTACCAGGAGGCCACGGCGGACCTGTTTTTGTTCTAAGTTTTTGCAATTTCCATATAATTTTCAGAATGATATACAGAATACAGTCATATGTGTCGTTAGTTGCCGTTGTTCCATGTATTTTTCATCCGATTGATAGTTGAAAGGGAATCATGAGTGCTTATGAGTGGTCTTGCCAACATCACTATAACACAGCTGAACTGCAACATTCATATTTATACCGGTAGGTCGATACAATTTGTTGAATTTCTTGTTTAATTCATGGAATCCATCTGTTCTAATTTTATTGTTTTAGAATTAATTTTGATCATGTCTGAAATAATTGATGAGTTTTTGCAGTAATAGTAGTTAAGTACGTAAGATCAAAACTCCTTTTTCACAGTTTTCTGGGATATCGTTGGAAAATCTAATAGAGAAGTCTCTAATTTGTCGACATTAAATCCCCTGGAATAAAATTCCTTTGTTTCTTTAGAATAAACATCGCGAGACCAGGATGGCCTCCTGGAAGATAGGAATGTGGTACCTTACTGCAAGGGTAGAATCTAGAGACGTGCAAATCAATATGAAATTAGGAATATAAACATGTACATTTAACATTTCACCAGTTATCCACAATAATATAATGTAAGCTATGCGATATGTTCAAAGTAGCACACCTGTGCAGGTGCCTTGAATTAAAATATAGAATATCAAATTTTGGCTTCAATTTCTATCTTTTCAATTTTGTCAGTCAAATATAGAATCTGAATATGTTTATGGACATATTTCAAAAGCTAAAATAGCTTCACGTTACCTAAAATTGTGATCAACTGATTCAGATATAATGAGGGGCTTTAAAATGATATCAGATATTTATAACACCTAAAATTACATAGCGAAGGTCCTGTAGTATAAAAGACCCTTGTCAAAACTGCACAAGGTAACTGATTTATTTATAGCTATCGTGACTCAACGTTGCCTCTGTTTTGTCTATAACGGAAATGTGAGATGCCAGGAGATTTTGGACGGCCAGAAAAAGGCCAGTTTGTTTGTTCAGATATAAATTTATCCGTCGGCACGCGCCCACCTGCATTGTTGCGAGAGCAAGTGAGCAGGTGTGTCGTCTGCGTTAAGTAACCGCGTCACAACGACCATGTTACTGTCGCGTGCCTCAATATCAGATGAATGGATATGTCATAACGTCAGTATGAAATATATTAATTTTCTATGGTATAAAAATAGCATAGTTTTATATTGTAGTTTAGTATATTTGTAAGATGAAACACTTTAAAGGTCTCGCAATTAGGAGCGTTAAATTTCTTCAGTTTCAAGATTCATTATTATTCATTCCATGTAGTTGGTTTTAAGATATTGATTTTTTTTTTTATCTTTTAAGGTCATTTTGATAAATTAAATTCATTTTAACAGTATCTGTGTAAGTTCCCCATATAAATTGACGTCAGTGAATTATTGAATACATCCGGAGTAAGTCGACACGCTGTTTCAATTTACAGGCGCCTATTATAGTCAACTTTTTATTCTAGACATGTTTTTATTTCCTTCGAATCTATAAATCTGAGATTGGGTGATAAAGTTCACATTTAAGAGAAGTAATTTAAATTCATTTTTGAATGAAAATTTGCTAAAGCTGCACGTATTGTACTTAAATAATGCAGAAAAATTACAACCAGTCATATGAATTCCGCCTGTTTTATGTTACAGCTACCTAGGTAGTTTCTTTTAAGTAGATGTAGTTACCTCACAAACACTTTATGAAACAAGATTTAAATTTGAATTACATCGAAAAATCCCAATAGGGCTTCTATTGATTCTTCTTGTCGTGAAATTATGTTTTTAATATTGTCACCGATCTGAGCTTAGAATAAATGAATGAAAAAGTAGGAAATTGGATTTAAATATTCTTACTAGTATTACTGGAGTTAATTGCCTTGACTTACTAAATAAAGTTTCTGAAGGTATACAGTGGAACCTTACCTAAAGACCACCTGACTTTGGAGACCACCTCGCAATAAGGACCACCAAAGCTTTGCCCGTCTATCATTATTTTAGGCTAAGTCAATATAGCGCAGGGGAATAATCAAACTAATTCTTGTCAGTCACTTGGATGTTCTAAATGTCAATGTTTCACCGTAGACGCGCATTTGTACGGTAATAAGATATGTGTCTGACACCTGATCTTAACTTTGGCAACACTATATACCACAGAAAGTACTTTGTTTTGTTTGTTGTTGTTTTAACGTCCCACTCAAGAATATGTCACTCATATGGAGAC
>JACSZP010038612.1:0-15436 GCA_016161895.1 Pinna nobilis | reverse complement strand
TTCTCATGATACACATTGTAATTACGAGCCTTCATCTCCACATTGTTTTAGTTCTATAGTCAATTCAACAGAGCCCTGTGGTAAAAATGCGTGGGGAACGTATTGAATATTGAAGAAGTTAGAGTTTATAATTATTAAAGTTCGGGAATGCAGATTTTTGCTGAATTGGGGGAAGTTTATATGTCTGATAAGGTATCTTATGAGGCAGGACGTAGGTGGGAGAAAGAAATTTCTGGCCGACACAAAGTCAAAGATGAAGCAAAGTCTGAGCGACCAGAAACTGAAACAGGCAAGGCAAATATATCAAAAGTAAGGGACATAATTGAAAGTGATGGCATATGCACGATCGGTGATAATGCCAAAACTGTTGCATATTATTTTGAAGCATATTTTGAAAGTATAAAAGATTTCTGCCAGATCTATCCCGCATATATTGACAGGTGGCCAAACACGGTGACGAGTACAAACCGCCAGGCAATTGCTCTTAATGTTTCTCAAATTCAACCAAAGACAATTTGCAAACATTGTTACTGGTTACGAAACATGAGCTCACTATTTCAAACCAGTAAGAAAATTAGAAACAAAAATATGGCAAACTAAACACGGTAGAAGGCATGTACTTGCAAAAAAAAAGAGCCATAAGCACACAAGTTCTTTCATGATTGCATATTCTTCCCATGTGACGGTATAGCCGTACAGATTCTGGTGTCGAAGGGCAAAAGTGTTACAGGTCGGTATTACCAAGGACTTAAAAACAAGATAGGTCCTTGGTGTTACCTAGATGTTATACTAAAAAAGCACAAGAAGTATCACAAACGACTTTCTCTGTCAGGATTTAGGCATGTTCGTGTACTTCATGATAAAGCTCCATCACATACATCTGATCTTTTTAAGCAATTTTTGAAGTCGGAGAAGATTACCGTCTTGCTACAATCCACTGTACTCTCTTAATCTAGCTTCATATGACTTTTTTCCTTTTTCCAAAACTTAAAAAGTTCTTGCCTGGCCGTCGTTGCAAATTCCGACAAACCCTTGGCACATCCATCAGTCAGTGCCTCAGAGGTCTACCTTAATCATCGTACCGTGACGCATTTCATTGCCTACCTAACATTTGCGGAAAAATCATTTGTTTATTTTCATGAATTTTGACCTTCAGCTTTTACTACATGTAAATGGAAATCACAAATATCGATATTTAATGTTTGCGAAGGAATACTTTTGAGTCGAAAAGTAAATACACTGAATACGATATAAGCAAAGATGCTGGATTTTATAGTACACAATATTTTCAAGGTTTTTGTGAAAATAATTTCCATGTTGATAGCCGGCATTCCAATTAATGGATACAAATTATGTTCCTATCCCGATTGATACATAGTCAATGACTATTAAGCAGACTGTCTTCGGGGAAGAAACTTCAAGACGCCTAGTTTAATTTTACTTTGGCGTGACTGGATATTGTTCCGTCTATAAACAATGCGAAATTTTATAATCATTTTAGTCTGATGTAACCTGACGAGCTAACGACAGTACAGAGAGCAGCATATTTGGTGACGTGTGACATTCTAACAGATGATGCTCCTCCGTGCACCTCGTCCCTTTGCGATTGGTATTCACGGGTATTATGTATAATGAGACATATTTTCCCCACCTATTATCCCTTGTTTTTTATACAGTTTTACTAGGATAATCGATAAATTATCACAAGTTATCTTCTACCACTTGCGTACTCTTTGATATTCCATGTACATGTATACGTTGTGCAATGATGGACCTTAATTAAGCGTCATGATTTTAGATTTTGGTGTTTGGACTTCTGCCGTTGACAGTTTTAGGGGGAAAATGAACAGAATACAGAAAATGCTATTGATTTTTTTGTCAGGGCAACTAAGTGGGGTCTTCCTTTTTTCTAATACAATTCTTAGACGCAATTTTATTCTCGAGTGCTGTTATGTAATACTATTCGCTTGCGACCTCGCCCTCTCCAGACGTTCAATGACTGTCATTAACTACGGACCATAAACATTGAGTAAGATAGTATTGATGCATTTTTGTTTGATGGTTTCCTCGTTCTGCGACAATTGACCTGTCTTATCTCGTCTTATTTCTATAGATGATATTAAATATCTTGTGCGAGGCGTTGGCCAGACATTCCCTAGATTACTGATGCTGCACTTTTAACGTTCAACGCCGTCACGTCCGTTTTTGTGTGTAAAGTTTCACACGTAATCGAATCGACAATATTTACAACGGTTCTTTTAGGTACATGTGGTCCATTACGTGCAGCGTTGGGAACAAAAATAAAACAAAACAACATTTTAATAGCGAATTGTTCTATATGTGATAGATGCTGCGTCAGATTTTGTTTTCTACAAATACGTAATTTCGTTGACGTGTTGCTTTATCTCTACAAAATATCGTTTTATTAAGTTTTTCTTGAATGAAAATAGTGGTGCACTTAGAGCGTAGATATTGTTATGTCTGCGTAGTAAATATCTCAACAGTTCGTCTGCTAGATTACACTGACTGGAGTCCTGAGTGATGATACGATCAAATTATGTACAAGTCAGTCAAAACAGATGTGGCGAGCGTCTGAAGTAAATTCCAAGTCGTGTTGCACAAGTGATAAGTGATAAAACCTGACAACAACAAATCCCAATGTATATTTATATCATTATCAGATGGCGGTTTTTGTCCTCAGTCTCATTTGTTGAGTAGAAACCACAAATCACAAACATCACCACAAAAACCACCAATTGATACATTTTATTAATGTTAAAAACTGATGTTCCTCATAAAAAGATAAATAGAATCTATCACCACTTTGTACAGAGACAGAGAAATCTCACCCTAGTGTTAAAGATTTGGAGTCCACGACGAGGCTTCCCGAGTCAAGGATGTTGCAAATCTTTGACATGAGGGTGAGATTTATCTGTTCCTGTACAAAGTGGTGGTTGATTACTTTTCTCTCACCCTCAAATAATGTATTTCTAAGTAGTCAATATATAGGTGAACACTGCATTCAAGCGGACGAAATATGTCAAAAGTAGGTCAAGACTTACCGATAGTGACGTCAAGGGGTTCGAGATAAACACGCGGGATGCGAGACAGAGCTTTCTCTCATCCCGGACAGAGAAATCCATCAATATACATGTACTCGTTCTGAGATATCTCTGTCTAGCACCCCGCGTGCTTGTCTCGAACCCCCTGACGTCACTATCAGTAAGTCTTAACCTACTTTTGACGTATTTCATTCGCTTGAATGCAGTGTTGCACATATAAATTTACTACTTAGAAATACATAATTTGAGGGTGAGAGAAAAATAATCAACCACCACTTTGTATAGAGACAGAAAATCTCACCCTCGTGTCAAAGATTTGCCACATCCACGAGTCGGCAAGCCTCGTCGTGGACTGCAAATCTTTAATACTCGGGTGAGATTTCTCTGTCTCTGTACAAAGTGGGGATAGATTCTATTTATCTCAGAACGGGTATATTGATGGTTTTCCCTGTCCGGGATGAGAGAAATTGCTAGCCAGATGCTTTACTTTGAGATTAAATATATTCAAAGCTTTTTCGGTCTGATGGGTATATACTTAGTATTTTAAACATGAAGATCAACAAAACCTTATTTTGTTCTAATAATCTTGATGAATGAAAAGGTAACGAACAATGATCGATCTCATAATTCCTATAAGGAATACAAAATAAAGAGGTAGGCAAACACGGACCCCTGGACATTCCAGAGGTGGGATTATATATCTAGGAGGAGTAAGCATCCTGAAAAAATTATCATATAGAATACTTAATATTTTATTTGATGATAAAAAAGACATCGAGACATCACTCGTCCCGTAGGTCTGGGATGGGCACCATTAAACTAAATAATTTACTTAAGTCCGAGAATTTTCACAAATTCAACTCAGCAAATCAGAATTCAGCATCGGATGGAGTTCTCCCACCTAAAATAATGGTAAAATCATACCTCAACACGATTTTGTAAGCACATCGGAGTTGGACAACGTCGCTAGACCAGACCATAAAAGGTAATTCGAATGAACATGAATCCCAGCTAAATATAAAGATTTAACTTTCAAGTCCTTCACAGACATGCAAACATGTTTAAAGATATAAGAAGTTGATTTATAGATGTCACCTCTAAAATTTACGTAAAGATATATATCCTTGTATCTGAATGGCGACTCTCCTATAAAATTTTTAAGATAAGAATATCTTAAGACGATAATTTAAAAGTATTTTCGATATACTTGGATTAGTCATCTTTAAAAGAATCTAGTCAAATCGCTCCATTTTTGAATATTTAAACAAAATATAAAGATCTAAAAATTCTTATGTCATTTCAATATCTTTCAGCTCTCATCACTGTGGCAAAAATGACAAAAATAGATCATAAATAAACTGGAATTATAAAACTTCCTATTCAGCATGTCTCCATTGCTGCTATCTAAGAGCTGTGCTTTCAAATACAATTATCGAATCGCACAAGTTTACATTCATATCTCCGATGTCTATAATAAAATCTGGAGTTATGCATCTCATGCAAGTATTTAAAAAATATTTCAAACTTCGTGTCTGTTAGGAATGCATGACAAATATCATCAATAATACCGACCACCTGTAAGTTCCCTTTAAGTGCATGTGAACACTAACTATGTACACGGATACCAAAGAGACGTTCGACTTTATTTTGTCTTCGTTGGCGGTTTCAGTTTCGTTGTTTCTTTTCTATATCGATGTATTTACACCGTTGAAACATTGTGAGATTTGTTGTTTTTGAAGGGCAGTTTGGGTACAAATACATCAATTAGATATTTCATACCGGTGCTTTCAGGTCAAATTGTTTTAACACAGTAGGAATAGGTGAGAGAAATGTGCAATTTTTTTCTAGAGCTAGACTGGGTTTCACGATCAAGACCAAGACATGGAAAAGTACCATATTTATAATGGCGATAACATTTAATTGTAAGTAATATGAAAAAACATGTAAAATATCAATGTGGTAAGTCACCTTTTTAACATTTGGCTCATGAAATATAGTTTATTTCCGAATTAATAACATGAGCAACACGGCGGGAACCGCGCGTGGAGCGGAATTGTTCACCATTCCAGAGCACCTGAACTCACAGCGGCTTTCAGTAAGGTCCACTTTTTGTTGATTATTATATAGTATTGTCTCTTTCTGTGTTGGTCATAATGTTGTGTGCGTTCGATTGATGGTTTTGAATGTCCCTTGGTATTTTCAAACTGTTCATCATCAGTTTTTTTGAAACATGATAGATTGCAGAGGCAAGTGAATTATGAAGCAGGGATAATTTAGATATGATGAATAATATTCTTATTTAAAGTGTTAATAAACAAATTATGGACCGTGATTAGAATAAAATATACTCGTTAGGGAGACGTTGAACAATCATAAAACATATCCAAATAAGGAGGGATCCCACAGGGCCGTAGCAGGATAGAGAAATAGAGAAATATATGGTGAATTTTGAAAAGTTTTGGTAATGTCATTGCTATATCGCAACTTATCGCAACTTTGTTAGTAAACTTTTCGATGTTTAAACCTTAAAAAATCCATAAAACTGATACAATTTTTTATTTACGATAATTAGAGTCTAAAAATGTTATAATTTCAAAATTCATTGATATATTTGCCTGGTCTAAAGAATCAATCAGGTTATTTTCTTGAAATCAAATGTTTCTCTACTAAAGTAGGAAAATGAAAAAGGGGAAGTGAACGATCCCACGGGATATCCAAAATTTAATAAGTCAATCACAGACAATACCGCAGCCAAAACAAAAAGAGACAACGCTGCAAACAGTGCAATTAACTAAAAATAGAGTGACACGAACCCCGTAAAAACCGGGGATGAGTTCAGGTGCTCCGGAATGGTGAGCAACTGCTGAAAATATAATCATTTTACTAACCGTAACATTTGCAAAATATTGCCTGAGAGTAGTGATGATTTACGATATCATTGTAACAAGCAGTTTTCCTCCTCATATAAAATGTTCATATGAAGAATTCACATTCTTGTGAAAATTGTCATTATCAATTGACAAGACGTATTTAATATATATATAGATTTCGACTTAAAGACGACATCCAGCTTCTATTACTTTAAATTTAGGTACTAGTGCATGGATTTCGCTCCATAAAAGTGAAGAAACAGGTGGTATAATATAGAAACACAGTTGGTTCCCATTGGAATTCCTATGGTTAACCGAGAACATTTGGGCTTCAAACATCACATATATTCTCTATAAGAAAATCATTAAAACTTTTTTTTTATTTTGAAAAGAAAAGTTTTATGTTTTGACACTGTAATTTGTAGAGAAATGCTGTATTTTTGAATTGTTGAAAAAGCTGTTTTGAAAGTTTAGTATTTACATGTCTTATTCACACGTATTTCATCTTTTAGAAACACGGTGAACTTCAATCTCCTTTTCGATGCGCATGAATTTCAACGATAGTATTTCATGAACCACGTGATATCGACTTCATTTTGTGCGGGTCTTGTTTTTATTAGTGATGGAATGACGCAAGAAGACGATATCCCGCGCTAACGTCATTTCAGCGGGAATATTACGTATAGTTGCGTTCCTTCACCATTGGAGATACCAATTCCGCACAAACTGTATGGAGTTTCACATGGTACATAAAATAATTCTATTTTAATATCACGGATATCCCATTCCTTAGTATCAATATCTCTTCTCATTCTGCCTATGGCGTTATGCTAGAACATTATCCTCCTATAAATGATTTATTCACAGAGCTAGACGACTTGCCAATAAACTTCTCGCACAGGGACACGTTTTTAAGTCATAACTACGAAAGTTTTTCGATATGGAGATCTTGTATAACAGTATGGGATCCCAATGTCAAGGATGTTGGTTGTCTTTTGCTAATCAGATCAAAGCACATGACACTTTCATCGAAATCGAAATTTTATAGAACTAATGGGGTATCCCCGGATGATGCATGCCAACAAGTGACACTGATTCCTTCTGTACACTTGCTCTAATCCAATTAGGGATTTTCAATTCTCTTCCATGTTGAGACCATTATTATATTTCAACTTGTCATGTTTATTAGAAGTTGGATTTTGAACATCCTATTGTCATTCTGCAGGTTTTTTTAAATATAGAATACATAATGTTATTCTATGTGATTGTATATTTAGGGCATCGTTCTTTTCAGTCTCTTTGCTTCAAAGTTCGAATATGGAAAACGCATTACCCGACTATATAGATATGATTGATTATTTTCGCGCGGAAAGTTGGTACATGTAATTGTATCTGGCGACCACTAAATTGGACAATCATGTGTGACGTCATGGTTACAAAAACGAGAATAAATGAATTTTAGATACTAATAACAGTGCTGGCAAATTTTGGCAAATTGAGATACAATTAATATTTTGATTTCCCCCCTCTTTATCAATTATACTACGCGTATTCATATTGTGTGTCAATAAACTTTGTTCCAGATTCCAGTACCATGTATCGTATACAGCATAATAAATATTTTAGTTACATGACCTAAAACACACACTATATCTGAGTTTCCCATTCAACAGAGTGTTTGTCATTGATGAGGTACACCACGTGTTATTTTGTGCGATAACTATTTTTTCGTACACGGTGGTAATAATAAGTAATTGTATCAAGATTGTGTGTAAGTTAGGAAAACGATCCTGCGTAAAACATCAATGAATTGCGTCAGTTGTTGCACGCAATATGTTTATCTTTGGTCATCCTACAGACGAACATCTTTTTTTTGGTTTAATACATATTATTTTGGGATAATTACGTGTTACTCTAGTGCTACGAATCGAAAACACGGCTGTCGAAAATATTATGTACGTAAACTACAAAGCTCGATCAAATTCATATATCTACACTGTGTTAACCAAAAACCCCGCAATACTAAAAATACACATAGACAGACATACACAGACAAACACACACGCGGTGGGAGGTCGGACACAAATCTGTTAAAATTAGGTCCCATTTTAGCAATGTTTTTGTTTCTATTGTTTCAAATTTTAAGCCTTTAGGAACTTATATTACTTAGGTCCTAGTGGCATCAAACTGATGCGGGTCTTAGAAAACTTCACCGTAGCTATGGAGTAAATTCTGCGATACCTTTAACCTGCCTTAGTAATCATTTTGTTATTTTTTCATATCATGATAAATTTCTAAACAATCTAATATTTGTTGCAGATATAGATACGTTGATCAGATATGTTTTAAATTCAAGTATCCTCAGATAAACCTTGTATTTTAGTTCCTGTTCCAAATTAATTCGTTTTTCTTAAATCAAATTCGATTCTCTTTATTTCAATCGGGTTTCCGTGGACAAGGAGAGCTAATGTGATACCCTCTATCACAGCATACGTCCTTATATAATATATCGCTACTTTTAAGCCGTACTACATATTCACTTTCATTTTTCATAAATATTTATTCAGCATGATATGCAGTTTATATAAAATGAAATTGGGTCTTACACTACCAATTTGGCATCAATTTAGGGTAAAAATAATTAGATTTAGATTAAAAAGTAAGTTAAAATGCTTGTCAATCGAAAATGGGGCTCAATCTGATATATTCTGCATAATATCCAATTTACCTTGGATGAAATTCAACCTAATTGGACCTTTAGGGGTGTTTTCCTTTTAAATCTGCTCTTTTTTACTGCCCTTCAACATGGGACTTAAACTTGTGAATAGATATTTGTGTTTTTTCTCCTGATCGATATGTTGTTTGGTACATGAAAAGGTAAGAGCAATGGTCGACCTCACAATTTTTATTTAGAATACAAAATAAAGAGTTGGGCAAATACGGACCCCTGAATACACCGGCAGTGGGATCAGATGTCTAGAAGGAGTTAGCATCCCTTGTCGTGCGGTCACACCCGCCATGGTGCATGATAATTACAACCTAGTCAAATCCCGAAAGGTAATCTTTAAATGGTATTCATCATGTTCCTACTTTATTATGTACCTGGGGTTTTACCCAATTAAAATCAAAACACTTTTTGGAAAAAACCGCGGTAAATCAAAAAGTAGGAACATAATATTATTCACAAATCTTTTTTGTTATTCTTTTATTCTTCGTCATTTATTTGTATGTACATGGACACTAGTTGATATGCATTAACAAAATCTTTACATTTCTAGTCATCATAATCATTATAAGAACATTGAAAAGTTAGACTTGATAACGTCGAACAATTTCTATGCGGAGACTGTTCAATCTCATGGAAGAAACTCTAATTTTTACTATGAATTGATACGAAATTTTCAGTTTTTCATAGGTGAGACATGCGTTCTTTTTAAGAAATTATCAAAATTTTGCATAAAATTTTTGGAGTTTCCCTAATTAATTGGGGGACTTTACAAGTATGAAAACTGCAGCTACAATTTCCATGCACCTGTGACTGAAAGAAATCTATCCAATACAGATTTCGGTAATTAAGTCGGTCCTAATACATAAGAACAATTACCTATGGCTAAGATTTATGACCTGTTATTTTGTAAATATATTTCTTATATCTTACAGTAAAATTCACCATATTAAACTTTGATATATTGAAATTCCGGTTAATTTAAAATGATTTTCATTCACCGGCTTAATTACTTTACAACTATTTTACCCCATTAACCCCTTAACCCTTTTATAACTAACATCTATCAAATTAATTATCATTATACTTATTTTTATCATTATTTTATTCATAAAGTTTGTTATGACAATGATGATGATGATGGAAGTTATGATGATGATGATGATGATGATTATTATTATTATTACTATAAATGTCGTTATCATAATTATTAATGGTTTTTACTGTAATGACCAGTTCTATCATTGTCATAATAATGATAACTGTTTTTACTATTATCATTACAATTCTTAGACTATAACTTAAGTGGTGCAGAAGTATTACCAGAATAATGACATTTTTGTGTATGAATATTCCATAACATACATCATTCAGTTCAAGATCTGTCTGCGTTTCACGGCTGTATAATGACAAATGTGATTGTTTTAGTTTTATTTCATTTTGTATTACTATTAGGTTTGAAGCAAGTGCGAATTTCTTTACACTTTACACGTTTCTTCGAAGAGGAAACTATCTACATAATCACTTAAAACCTGCATCAAATAATAGCATAATTACCTCTAAAAAGTATGTGTCTTGGTTCTTCCTGGTGCGTATTTGAAGATTTTGGCAAAATATTCGTTAGCTCGCTTTAGTTAAGAACGCCATGGTTAATATTTACGTAACAAATAAATTATCTTTGTATCATTATTTACCCGATACCCGTCCGTCTTTGCATCAAATTCACATGTATTCTTAAAACAGACCTCCCACACTAGATATTGACCTATTCATTCATTGGGTATTCATACCTCCATCCATCTGATTTCCATAAACCCATCGGTTCATTTCCCCCATATCACCGAGTAGGAAATAACTCGCCGTCTACAAAGGGGGATAGAGTTGCTATACATGGACGAACCATACACACAAACCACAGAACAAGAGGTCATTGTCCTAACATCAACACGTGCCCATGTTCATCGTTTGTTACACACAGACTAAACATGAACTTTTTGATTCTGAATGCCCGAACAGATTTAGAGCAAACCAATATAAAATGTTTCACTTCATGTTTGGCCGTGACAATAACGTCTTGAATACTTATTTGTGGCGGTTAAATTAGTCGCACTTTTATACTTTTATGGGGTTTCTGAAAAGTTATGTTTCAGAAATCCGTCAATCCTTTTAAACTTGTTCAATCAGTTTCACCGAAAAACAAAAAGAACGTCTATATGTTATATAAATTTCTTATCAATGCATTGAAACGTAGATCCATGAATGAAATGTTTCCATGAATTTGTATATGTCCATTTTCCCAATGTTTATTCCATTGTAATCACGGCAGTAATGTTTTTTTCAATTATTGTGTCGATTATATTTTGTATTGCGGTACAAAGCCTTCTATATCCATGAAGAAATAAGAATAGGGGGGGGGGGCGAAAAATCTTGATATTTCGATCATTTCAATTTGGAATTGAGACCTAGAGAGAATTCAACAGATGATTTAAAAGTGTATTTTTCAAACCTTTTTTTAAAAGAAAGATATTTAAAGTATTTCAAAGCAGCAAGTTTATTACAATTGAGATTTGGGAGTTTAATTAACCAAAATGTTGTCTATAAATGTAAAAGTACATGTGTATAACATTTTCATTTTATATTTTCCTTGTTAAGACAGGTTCCTTTAAAAAGTTTATACCTGTCTTGAGAGCTCGTGACCAGCAAAATGGTGTTCGCTTATAGAAGTACTATACATGTATGGCCTGAGTACATAAAATACACTCAATTTTCAGTTTTTTATTGCAAATATTGGTTTTTAATTTCACAAATTGCAGGTTTATCATTATGTTTTGTTGGATAAATTAGAATTAATTTCTCAGAATGAATTAAATGTCTTTTTGTCAACTTTGTTACAAACACCATACAAACCTGTTCTTTCCATGTGCTTCACCAATAAACATACGCTACGCTAAGTACGCTATCAATTTCACTGATTGAGAAAGTTGTTACCGAGCCATTTCAAAGATACATGGAAAGTACCTCCTAATGCGTTTATAATTGAATGAATCATTTTAACTTCTCCAAATTGGTGTTAGTGTAGATCGGTACAATCGATGGTTAATAACCTAGAGTTGAAGACCTCTGAGTACAAGGGGATTATTAACGAAGAAGCAGCTGTTTCGAAATGCCAAGACAATATATTGAGCTCATGAATTAAACCTCTGAGGATAATGATAAACTTTTGGAAAATTATGTCTGACAAAGAGGACGAAAAAGATACAAGAAAGAGAGATTACAACGCTTTTTTTAAAAAAAAATTGTCCATATTTCAATTTGGAAATAAGTTGCAAATCTTCACAATCACTATTATTACTATATAGCTACACATGATTTTTATCTCAAATTCGAGCAGCCATTGGAAGCAATAGGATCCTTCTCATTTTTCCTAGTGTTCAACATTGCACTTCCTTCATACCTAATCTAGCCATGACTTCATGATGGAAAATTACCACACAGCTATAAACACATTTCTGAGTCTAATGCGCTAAAATGCTGTCTTAGCAGTGTTAAACTCTAAGTATTTCTTTTGATATTTCTTGTGATTTTGGTCATTTATTGACGATATACTGCTATTCATGAGTTTGCAAAACAGTTTCGTTCAATTTGGACGAGAGCAATGTAGATCAACACAATTTTGTATTTCATTTATTTAGTAAGAAGTTATATTCATTGTTCCTAAATACATGTAATAGTAAAGTTCTTCTGTATTTAAATTGTGAATACACGCGTTCCTCGAGGCGAAAGAGAGTACACAAAACCGTTAATAACATTATTTTTGGATGCAGGGGCCGCCGCGGCCTATTGGTTAGCGTGTTCAACATCTGATTGTGAGGCTGTGGGTTTGAATCTCATTCACACTCAAGTTGAATGGCCCTGTCCCTGAAAAAACCGAGGTCAGACCAGTCAAAGAAGATGTCGGTAGGTTAAAGAAACCTCATTACTCTACGACCATAAATGCCGACTATATGCCAAACCTGTCGCCCTTCACTGGCACAGGGTAACGTCTCCATATAAGTGAAATAGGCTTGAGTGGGACGTGATACAACAACTCGAACCACTAACCAATCTTAGATGTATCTGTTGTGGAAATCCTTTAGTAATTAGGGATAACCTCAATCATTGTCTCTGCTTTTCTGTAAAAAAAACAAAACAAACCAACAACAACAAATACCTTATAACTTACCATTATTTACACATTCGTCTAATAACGAAAAAAGTACAAATTTAAAATGGTAGCTAGTACCAAAACTTTAATTATTTAGCATTTTTCTGTTGATTTCACTAGAATTTTTATGGTGAATCATTCATGAACATTTCAACATGACTTCACTTAGCATAACAATTATCAAGTATATGCAAGATACTCTTGGATACAAAAATCTTTGCGCAGTCCATCCGTGCAAATACGGTATTGTTCCAAATTTTCACTTTCAACACGCTTAACACATACGTATTCAATGAGAGCAAACTCAGACAGGCATGTATTCCGAGTGTAATTATGCATGTATAAATAGCAGTTTGTCTGAGCATCATGTCTGCACTTAGCTACCATTACGCCATTAACATACCTTAAAGTCCAACACTTAAAAAACAATGAATTGCAGTAACGCGTGAAAATCTTTACACTCTGGGATCACACACTGTGTACACAATGTTATGATAAAACATAGATTACTGGGTTTACTTGATCAAGATATAGGGATCTCAAGGCGGGTATGACCGGTCGTGAGAGGATGGTTTTTTCAGCTAGGCACCTAACCCCACTTCTGCTGGGAAAGGGGTCTTGTTTGTCCAACTCTTTATTTCGTATTCATATGTTAAAGAGAGAGTTTTGATAAATGAACCATAGCAATCAACTGTGAAGTTGAGAGTCATATGGTCAGTTAATGTTGTTGTGGCAGGAATAAAACCTTGGTCGCCTGTCAAGTAAAGCTCGAAGACAGAACCATTTATGATAATAATGTATTTGAGTTGTGAAACAGAGAATTTAATCGTAAGTAATGTGTTGACATTACAGTATGAGTATTGTTTTGGGTTTGGAATGGTTCAGAGATATACGGTATAGAGTTGAGTAACTGATTTCGGGTCAGTTTTAAGTTGTGTTGAGTTGAGTTCAGATTTAGTTTTGGATTTGGTGTTTAGAGTTGTGTGTCAAGTCAAGAAACAGTAATTTGGTCAGTTCGGATATATTTGGAATTTAGTTATTGAACAACTTGTTTTGTACAAACATTCTGATTATAAATTTATTTAAAAATAATAAACAATTTTTGGCCATTCAACATTTGTTGATAAATATATACCTGCTTAACAGCAGGGACTCTGAAACGCCGTGACATTATTATAAGAATAACGGGATCGATAATTGTTTGCTACCTGTATCGTTTCAAATGGTATAGGCTGCTATCAATGTAAAACTTCGCATAAGTATATGGATATATATAAAACAACACTCTATTTCCACATTATATATATATACCATAATGTAACTGTAACCATAATAGTGACAGATGAATTCATGCTGACAGACGCCTAGTTTTTTTTATTTTTTGGCTAATTTGTCTTTCATTCAAACAAAGAGGTAATGTGAACGAACAGTGATCGATCTCATAATCCCTACAAAAATTTGCAAAATAAGGAGTTGGGCAAACACAGATCCCTGGATGCGCCAGACGTGGGATCAGGTGCCTTGGGGAGTGAGCATCCCCTGTCGACCGGTCTTTGTCCGTGAGCCAGTGTCAAACAAGTCAGAAAGCACTCGACTCAATGCCAGATCGTATGAAATGTTTAAAAAATTATTCCTTCTTGCGACCATCTATAAGCCAGGCGACATTAGAAAAAAAACCATACAGGGCCATGGAAACTAAGAGGAAGGTACCCGGTTTTATGTAAAACCGTACCCGGAACTCGTTGTTTATTTCTTTATATACTTTGGCATACATTTTCTTTAGTATTTTCTTCAAGATCCTTTTAGTGACAAGATCCTGTTGCATGGATATAAGTGTTTGAAAAAAACCTGATAATACAAAAATACAACAATTGTTATCTAGCAAAAAAAAACAAAAAAACACCCCAGCATCGTGTCTACGGTATATCATATTAACTTAGATATTTACACTGAGGTGTTCATTAGGTTTCAGAGTTCATTGTTTCGCAGTCTCAAAGTAACTTCAGATTCACCAATTTGTTTGCACTAGGCAAAAAGTGTGATAGTGTGCCATATGTAAGTTGTAACTATATGTTAAGATTTCAGAAGAAACCAAGTCATTCTAACCGTCTACCGGAGTAATGTTTATCATTCAAATTTGCCATTATTACGGGAAAGTCGTTTCTGATTTCATTCTTGTGGGGTCTGTGGTTTCTTAAGATTTATTATTTTACGCAAGAAACGAGCAACTTTGTTACCCTTGATGTTAAGAGCACTTGGTACATTTGCAAAATCAAATAGTAAACAAGAACACGCACTCAGACGGATAGAGTAGGGTTGAATGATGCTTAGATTATGTTCCTGGAAATTTGCCAAGTCCGACGCGAAATTAAACATCAGAATAATTTACAACTCATTAACATGGCAATTCTCTGTTATCACAGGTGAAAATGACTATGCGAAGATAAGATGTTCTCTAGACGATTCATTTCAGCGGCCTATAATGCCACAAGATTATTAAGTTCATTGTGAATTACTTTGTCTGACCTCGAAGCCGCAAAAATAAGTTCATCATTTCGAATAAAAGTAATATGAT
>JACSZP010038590.1:2207-20696 GCA_016161895.1 Pinna nobilis | reverse complement strand
ACCTCCTGACTTATGTGACCATCATTAAGTCCGCCCAACACTTGTTTATAAATTGTTTCTATTCAAGGACTCCCTCTCCTTTGAGACAAGTGACCGTGATATGCACTCAAACTACACAAAAATCTGTTTTAGTGACTTTGAAATATCCCATAGAATCTGAAAAACAAAGAAAAGCCTAAAATTATCACCTACCGGCACAAATATCTAAAATATACGGTGAAATGCATAAAATTAGTTGATAAATTATATTACTTACAATACTTATTTTTTTTATACATACATGTACCTTAGAAATAAAACTCTTTCATTTGTTGGACATAAATAAATTAATATCCGCGATTGACTGAGGTCTGCCCTGGGTGAATCCCTGTTTTACGTGACTATCATCAGTTGGTCCCTTGGAAAGTCACATCAGACGGTCCCGACTGTATTTGAATCTGCAATTTTTCAACTGCCTCAAAAGAACGCGATTTGTCCCTTGATCGATTTATCACTGACACTTAGAGATTAAGTTATTGAAAATTTTCTTTCATATACATGTATATGTACACATATTCCTCACGCTCAAATATGACAATATATAAAAGTCTTAGGCATATTCAAGTAACCAATATGAATATATACATATACCTGATACATTCATTAAGATGCACTTACAATTTCGGTCAGACTAACCTACCTTTTTTAATTGACACATTAGCAACTGGTGATGATTTACAACACACGGATGTTGTATATGGAAATTGGATGTAATAAAAAACTGTACATACATTAATGTACAATCTCAGATTCATGAGTCAGTTAATTAGCGCCGGTTCAAATTATGCTAGGAACTCAATTTTTATATGACCGAGTAATTAGATTTTCTTAACAAAATATTTCACCTTTGTTTTCAATCCTGTTCTTGAAAATTCTACTACAATGTAATATGAGGCATGGACAAGATATGAGATCGATACTTTTCAGTTGGGAAGCTTTAAAGCTGAGCATAGACACTTAAAAAGGAAGGAAAGAAAAAAAACGAACATCACAGGTGAAAAAAACCCCAAATCTTAGGAATATTACTTGCCATGCACGAAGGGAAGTCGGTGTGTAAAATTATCTAAGCAAACCATTTTAAAGACGACCGGTTTGATTTTACTAATAACACACAAAAACTTCTGATTACCTTTACAGAATGCCCATATGTTTTTCGTCACATAAAATGCATCGTTTACAACCAATATACCTCCGCTGAGCATTAATCAGGTCGGATTTTACACTACTTTCAGGTAATAAACATTTCAAATACTATGTTTTATTATCAAGTGCTATGCCATTCTTTTACAAACGAAAGACAGTTTTGATGCTAAGTAAAAGAAATAACTTTTATTGCATTTTTGGTGATACTTCATTGAACGAACGGCAAACAAACACAATGTCCATCGTGCCACACGTTCTGGGCACATCTGCAGTATGGAAACCGTATTGATAGATTTTATGCAATTAAAAGCACTTGTAGTTCTTCTGCGGTCGAGGATGACCCTTGCACCTCTACCACAAGGATATTGGATTCGTCTTCAATCTAATATTGATACTATTTCACAGCCAGCTACTGAGAACCAACTCATCATCTTACCTAGCATTCTGCAAAATGTAGATGGATGAGTAGCCTATCTGGCTAGTCCGAATTTAGAGGATAATCAGAATTAAGAGCAAAAGAAAAACATGAACATCTAGTGGCTTTCTAAATCTTTTTTTTTTTTTTTATTAAATCCACGATTTTTTCAAGTTCATGTCCAATTCATAAAGGAACTTGGTTAGTCATATCGTGACCTAATAATATTAAATTTTTATTTTTATTTATAAATGTAAAATGATTTAATGTCGACCTAGTGGGTGCTCTGTGGAGGTTTTTGTATTCTAAATGACGTCAGAAAGCGGAGAAAAAGTGATCCGCTAAGATTTCTAAATGGTCTTTTACACTCGTGTTTCAGAAAAAAAGATTGGTCATGTAATGATAGTTTTGATTAGATCATCACGGAAAGGCCGCAAAAGCATCTGCAAATTCAGGAAGTGACGTTCATTTGAAAGCGATGCTAATTGATAATACATGTACGGTACATTAATGTAAGAACAATCAATTATACGCATCGAATGATAATTGTTTTATTAATACAGCAAAATTAGATAGCAATGAGAGTGTTTATACAAATATGATAAAATCATGATACGTGAGTTTACAATCAACAGATCTTAAAACCAAGAAAATATCAAGCAGGGAGTGCCACGGCTATAATTATTGGAAGACAAAGTTAAAAAGTTATATTCAAAATTCCAAATTCCAAACTCCAAAATAAATTCTGAAATTGAGAACTGATATTAATGATTGTTCCAACAGGGGAAATCGTACACGTATCCGTCGCAAAAGTTTATATTAAATCTGTTGGAAGTCGACTTTGTTGAAAAAGGTCACATTCTTGATTAGATTAGCGAGAGGTAGTCGTTGTAAATGGTCGTGCTCCAGAATATCCGCCCAACAGCATCGGAGGGGGGGGGGGGGGGGGGGGGGGGNNGGGGGGTGGGTTAAACTCCTCACCATTGTTTGTAACAAGGCTTATTATACTAAATTATGTGATAAAATGCCCATAGATTTCTCCAAAAGTGAATGCGGTGAATACAGGAAGCCGTAACATTTATGTTTAGGAAGGTAGTGATAAAACTTACGCCTAGTTGAGCTACTAATTTGTTGTCCTACACATGTTCTTGTAAAAAGTTATTGCTAGCTATTTCGATGGTGGCAACCCTAAGATCATTGGTTGTCGTGTTTGCATCAGTCAGGTGCCGCAGCGATTTACGTGATATAATGTTAAAAGTGTCGTAAACACTAATAAACAAACATTAGAAAAGATTATTTGTATGTTGATATAGTGCAGTTACCTTGGACGTGAAATGTGTGATTATTTAGTCATTGGCTATGAAGAGTTATTGAGAAGAAAATGACAAAATGTTTATGGCACAGTGAGAATAATGAAATCTTACAGTGTTCAGAAAAAAACTAATATCAGCCGTCAGATTGATGATATTTCCCAACAAATCGACGGATCACTTCTTGTTCAATCTAATGTTTTATGTCAGATGGAGCTTTTACTTTCAAAGCACCAGTATTTCCATTAATCGCTCTTATTGTGAGCCTTAACAAAATTATTTTTGAATCCATAACATCGCTGGATAATTTGTCTTCAGCTGATCTCTGTTTTCCCCCTTCTTCCCCGGGAAGAATGCTGTAATCAAAGATTCCTGCTCCGACCTTTTGCAGACAAATTTGTCAATAATCGGCTTCTTGTTCTGTGTCAGGATTTATTTGCCTCGATACGTTTTCTGTAAGAAGCACTATAAAGAATGATGAGTGAGGAGATCCACCGACACCAATTAGAGTTTCGATTCTTTTGATGTCACAATGATGAATGATCACATAGCGTAACGAATATGCAATATTCTTTAAAAAGGGTTTTCAATACTTCAAACAAGAACGGTCATCGTGTGATAAATATTAACTTATCGTATTTTGTAGTTCGAACTAACAACTGTTATCTCATGAAAACGTAACGCAGAAAATAGATCGCTCGTTTTTGTTCTCATTTTCTAGGGTAAATATATTCTTGTTTTGATCTTAAAAAGGACGTAATATTTATGGCGTATTTTATTCTCTACTACGGCAGATACTAAGGCAATTATTGGAGATTGGCATAAAATTTCCACATAGAACCGTCCGCACCGCTGTAATCAATATCAATATGAATAAATTAAATTATTCAGGAAAAATTACTGGCCTGGTTTATACTTTCGCACTGAAAAGATGTACAAGGCCATTTGCATTGATTGACAACAATTGCTCAGAGAATTTTCTGCATGCGTGTTTCTGTCATTGGCATTGTTTTTACGGCACAATTGTTCATTACAAACACAATGGTATGACAGTTTCATCATTTTGTAAAAGGAACTTATTATTTCGCCTAGCTTAAGGGCATGTACATTATTTTATGATATTGGCACCTTAAGGCAATAACTTGTTTTTCAAAATTAGGAATTGTATATGGAATCTTTTAAAGAAATAAGACATCTTCAAGATGTTGTTGTTGTTGTTAAAGTTTTGTTTAAAGTACCACCAGTGAGTATATCACTCACATGGAGACGTCACCGTGTGCAAACAAATTTTGCCTATACTCGGCATTGATGACCGAAGAGAAGAGGGGGGGGGGGGGGGTCTTTAACGTGCAAACACCTACTGTAACTTTGAACCTCGGTTTTTACTGCCTCATCCGAAAGGCAGGAATGACCAACCGCAGTGTGGCGCCGCGCGAATTCGAACCCAGACCCTTCGATTCGAATTCGCTAACCACTGGGCTCAAGATGATAACACATGAACATATCGGTTATACAAGGAGTGGAATGGCTTGAAATTTTTTGTAATCTACGTATAAAGAGGTTTTCATATTGACCGGTTTCCTAGTTCTACATTTGAAATCTATTCAATAGTGTATACACTGAGTAAACAACTCCAGGCTAAATCGGCTTACTTTTCGCGTAAATAAAACGATTTTCTTCCTGGCGTAGATATGATACAATCTGTTATATTTAATTTGGATTCAGATATAAATGCAAGCATGACTTTTTCACATGCAGTTGTATTCATTTTATTGTTGTTTTCCTGTAGAACGTTTTATCATTATTCTTGTACTTCTATTTTGGACAAGGATTTTACATTTTGATTGAGGCATACACTAATCATAAACGGAGCAGAGTTGCTAGGTCGAACGAATATATTAGGGCGTTGAATACATTAATTAATCAGATACAAGTATAACCCTATCCTTATTTGAAGTCACAAACAACATAACGACAATCAACTATGTTACTCAATGTTATGTTTGGCCATTCCCAAAATTCCTTAGTACTATTCAAATTTCTAAGGCACTAATGAATAACATGTAAGTAGATGCTAACTTGTCAGGTTGAACTGCTTACAGTCCAAACAGTCCTTAAGTTCTGAATTTAAGACAATTTCGACCTGAGTCTAACGCCTTGATGTTATTACTGCGTAAACCCATATTTAGCATTATAAAAGATTCCTTGATAAGATGAGGCAGGTTGTATAGAGTTTGAAAGATACAAAGTGTTCAATCCTACGTAGTAAGATGCCTTTATTGTAAAATGCGTGTCCTGAATAAAATTAGAAGCTTATGTTTGCGAGAGTTTGATTACGGTCAAGTTTTCTTTCCAGAAACCCCACGTTGGTACAAAAGTCAATTCTAATCAATTTTTCAAAATAATTTTAAATGACCTTGGGTTAATTAAGAAAGACATAAGCATATCTACATTTGATGATTTTTATCTTTCTTCAGTTTGACCGAAATACTGGACAATTATCAGCCTGAGTTACAATAATTGACAACGAGTTTCCGTTTTATTTGTTAAAGCTGTTTACATTATAAACAAAGCATTTCTATTTCAACCTGAACGGATTCCGGAGTACTTCCTGACCTTTTTGCCCTTTTCAATATCAAAACTGCTGAAGTGCACAAGTTTTAATGCATGGATTTTAAATGATTTATCCTCTAGGTGTAAATTAAAAAAAAACTTACAGGACATGACCTTTATCAAATTTGTAAAGGAAAGAACCCATCTCGTGTTTTAATTTTATCTGTACTCTCGTCTGAATATGACATGATTTTTTTAGACAGCATTCAGGCTAGTAAATTGCTTCCTAGGTTGAAATCGTTAACCGATATTGTATTTCTATATGCAACCAAGTTTTAAACGAAAAATCAGTCCGTGAACTAAAGTCAAATTTGAACAATCAGAAAATCTTAATTTTATATTATGCATTTAATATACAATGTTAGAAGAAAAAAAATCAACAACTAGAAATTGTAAAACTAGACAGAAAGCTACGAGAAGATCAAAGCACTATTACGACAATGATCATTCATTCTCCTCTCCATCTTATTCAATCAATGAAAAATAATCTTTCCAATACTTAAACTTACCAGGAGAGAGATGATTTAGAAGGAAATATTTAATACATATTTATTGTTTTCAATTCAATACTTCTACATCCCGTAAGCAATATCGTGTCGAAACGGAACAGTTTAATTTCCTTGGCTAATTGTACACCGTAGATTTAAAAGGTACACGGTATATTGATTGAGCAAGTTTGCAAGCAGTGCCCGTGCACACTGTGAGTAGGAAGCGATTTTGCTTGATCTTTACTGTTCTCCGGGAGTTTGTGTGGTTAACAGGAATACACATGATAATCAGGGATAAGGTCGCAGCAAATGAATCACAATCTAAAAGCTATTCATATTTCATCATAGCAGTAGGTAAGTTAATATACAAATATATACATGTATTAATTTATTGACAAAGAGCTCAATATTTTTTCCCAAGAATCGTTGAGTCCGATTATTGAATCGGATGATTATATTGCTGTATCTTCTGTTGTTGTTTTTTTTTAAATCGGCGTACCCTTGATATTAACAAAAAAACAAAAAAAACACCTCGTTCCTTTCATTATTCCTATCGATTCTTTGTATTAGTATGAACGCAAATAAGCATAACACTATATGGTCTAGAAGTATATTGTCTTTTACCGTATATCACCTATTGTTTGTACAATTTGTACATGATTTCAATGATATAACGGTAAACATATCAATTACCTATTTAGTATGTAGAGATTAATCATGTATTATTTCTTTTTGTGGAAAGTAATGCCAGATGATAATGATGAAGACAACAAAAACAACGACGACGACGACGACGACGACAACAATAATAATAATAATAATGAAAATAATAATAATAATATTAATAATAATAATGAAAATAATAATAACTGTAAAAATAATAATAATTGTAATATTATTATATTAATAATAATAATAATAATAATAATAATAATAATAATAACATTAATAATAATGAAAATAATAATAACGGTAAAAATAATAATAATTGTAATATTATTATATTAATAATAATAATAATAATAATAATAATAATAATAATAATTATAGGAATCATCATCATATCAAAAGTATTATGAAAGTGTTGAATAGTGGTGAAATCAATAATCCTATACAAAAATCAGAAGACAAGAAAATGATGTAAAGAAAAAAGAAACAACAAAATATGAACATTTACTCGTTGATCAATATTTAGAGAAAAATATCCCTAACATCAAATTAAATAATCTACAGCAATATTGTACTCTAAAATTAGGTCATGATACATGACCTAGTCCAGTAAATCCCAAACGGCTTGATAGTCATCAGCAATTTCAGTACATATCTATTTGATGTATGTTATTGCACAGTATCTACTTTATCAGAAAAAAATGTATTCTACCCACACAAAAACAAATGTATATCTCTCATGTCACTTAGACCGCGAATATTATCGATATTTTGCATTGCTATCTTAGGTGCATTCATCACGTGCTACATTCACATATTCCTCATTTCTATAAACTTACCTCTGGCATGATCGTTTGATATCTTTATCTGTTTGAGAAGAATACAAGGCCGTTCATTTTTACTCCCTTTATCTGAATTTTTGTGTCATAAAAAAGAGCATCAGTAAGGATTTTAAATGTCGACCCAAATATAACCCCATTATGTTTTATGCATGACCTTGCTTATTCTTACGTTAGGTCCTATCTTTCGTATTAAGGTGACGGGAGATGTCAATGTCACACTTGACGACCCGAAAGTATCTAGCTTTCGGTAATATCAATTGACGGCACCTTAAAGCCCTATCATTCTTGGGGCTAAGTGTTTCCAAAGCTGCGATAAAAATATTATGTATAAACATTTATATTTCCATCTTTTAAGAAAAGTATGTTACAGATCTCAAGATCTTTGGACATCCGGGCCCATTCATTCCGCAATTCTAATTTGATTCTTATGTTGTGACCACGTTGGTTTTCCTCCATGTCATGTTTATATTACTTGGAATTTCAAATATGCCTTAGTACAGTAGAGTCAGGCTTAAGCGGATCGGCTTAAAGCGAATTCAATGCTATAATGAAGAAGAATAAAATCCCCGAAAAGAATTACTATTTTTCTATATATGTAAAAAAAGGCTGATGCTTAAAACGAAGGGCGCCTATAACGAAGTCAATAAACGTCAATCCCCTTGCACTTCGTTATAGACCAACTTCACTGTACTTTTTAATTTTTATTTGACATACAAAGTGATGGAGTAAATTTTCAAGATTTATTGAATAAGTAAGTTTTGCGTTAAGAGGTCCGGATGTTTCTCGATAATGTGGCGACACCATTATACATCGATCAATCATTCAGGTGTAACTGATCGTTTTGTAGGAAGCAAACACTTCAATGAATAACAATATGTCACCATATGTACAAACAAATAAAGATAAAGACCAATATCCGCCTGTACACATTAATATGATATCGTATGTAACATCTGAAAGAGATTAACAGTTTGAAGTGAATATTACCATAATCAGATTTGAACCATTAACTTGAAATGGCGAAGTATGTTGTGTGTGCACCCAGCTGTGCTGCTGCAATAAAAATGGTCTGGTTAGGAACTCGGTAATTACTTTTACTTGCATACTCGGTGGCTGGGGAGCCGGCAAAAGATACATATTGATCAAACTTTCATAGATGTATCAAATATGGCGTGAGTGTCTTAAGTGACTATAATAAATGATATTTCCTCCGATAAATAAATAACAATTTATTTCGCGAAAGAGATTTTATTTTTTTTCTAGGTACATGTTAGGAACATCAAGTAAAATCAACATTGATTTATCAGTGAGTAAGTGTATTTGAAGTGTTTCAAGTATTTTGATAATTTTACTATTATAAAAATGGGTCTTATGTTTGCCATCTATGAACTTTATTAAAGTACTGGTGCCTCTTCAAATAAAATTCATCTGATCGTCATAAATTATAAGTTTCTTTTCTTTGCATTTTTTGAAATATTTTATTGTTTACGTTCCTCTGAGTCCTCGACATACATCAGATACAGTCTAACCTGTTTTAAGAGACCGTTCATAGGAAGGAGAAAAAAGGGTCACATATGACAGGTGGTCTCTTAATCCAGGTGAATTGTATAGGTAACAACCAATTTGGGAACCATACATTTAACCATACATTTAATTCAGTGGGTCGCTAAGGCAGGTTAGACTGTATATTTATGATACTTTGTTTGCAATCATTCAACTTGTCAACATTCATTGTAATGTCTTGTACGACTGTATTGTCAATTATGAATATGTTGAAAATTATGGAAACCTAGATACTGGAATAAAGCTGAAATTAAAAACTTCCAAAAGGAATATCGATTACATTTGCTGGTCTTTCAAATATAAAACAATGAAAAACTTAGAAGGGTGGAATAATTAATTTCGAACGTTTCTTGTCAAAATAAATTGTTACATTCCAGGTTATCATTTGTTTATTATAGTATATAGATAGGAACAATATAAGCAAACCAACCAAACACGAACCTCTTCTTGGTGAGAACAGTACCCATTGGGAAGTAACCGACTCCCTGTTAACCGGTTACAATTACTGCATCCCCAAGTCAAATTCAAATGTATCAAGTGAGGTATACCCGTTACAAACAACTATCGGAGTAGTATCTGATTCATCCTTTGCTTATAATCTCTTCTAATTACCAAGAGCAGGTGTATAATTGCTGAACATGGAATAGCCTCAGTTTGCCCCATTTTGACATTTTGACTGAAAAACATTCAACTCATTAAACATTTCATCCACCCCTAATCTCTTTGCTTTACTTTTCTTTTACTATAAAGCCCATGGATGCCGTTTCTGGAAAACAATAATGTATTTGAATTTGAGACGTTCTCCTAGAATATCTCTTGTGTTTCCTCACGATTTCAAAATACCACGAGTGTTTCCTTCTTATCTAAGACAAAAATGGCCAAATTCAACCATGATTATTTAACCAAAACGAAGAAGCAACCAAGTGCAAATGAATGACCTCAAATATCGGTCTTTGCTCGGCACCAAATCGAGAAGTTTCAAATTGTTCTGTGTTACGAGACGTCGCGGTTACCTGTTCTAGACAGGAACTATCAATGGCATCCGCGGAGACCCGAACTGTTTACTACTAGTATTACACGAGACAGCCACGATGAATCTCGAAATACCGTTGCTGTTATTTTATTCTGTATTTATTACAAAGAGTGAATCAATATCAATGATAAATCAGCACCGCTCCGGAGCATTCAACATGTGATACTTTTAGCTCAATTTGTTTTTATACTGTTCCTTAACTTTGTAAATCAAATTCGTGTCACCGGTTTTTTCTTGTTTAGCTTCATATGGAAACGATGAATAAGATATTGATTTGGAGAATTTGACATGACATGATATTTGACGTTGGCATGTATATAGTTCCTGTAGCATTTATTTACCCTCAGAGAAATTTATAACAAAGGTTATTTCTTACTTTGTAAATTCAATTGTTATTATTGAAATAATGTTCATATATGAGATTATTGAAACCAGGAAATTAATCACCGAATTTAATATAACATGGTTTTTATTTCATATGACATGTGGAATTTGAAATGAACAGTTGACATTTGATTGCCGATCTAATTCATTTAAAAGCATTCGATTCAAGTTCATGTAAAAACTTATCTTAGTTTCAGAACATCTACCTAACACAAATGACATTTTTTGTTTTTATGAATGAGCCATAGTTGTGTCTTTAGTACGTAATGAAATTTGGAATATCACTTGTTTTGTCGCTTTGGTTTGTATGTATAAATTGTTGATTGGCAATCGTTTCTCTACAGAAAATGTTCTAGTTCACTGTGGTTGCGAAGGCCTCCGTGGTCGAATGGTAAGATCATTGCAAGCTTTAAAATACAATCAGATCGAGATATATTGAAACCGAACGGGAATGAATTTTTCTTTTAAAAATAGGGTTTTTAAAAAGCCCACTGGATAAAAATGGTATTAAAGTAATTAACCGGGAAATTAAGTCATTTCAAATTTAGCGGGATTTTAATATACATGTATATGGGTCCAATATTAGTGAGGTCCATTGTATCTTGTCTTCCACGTCTTTTCAGCGCAGGTTCGAACCTCGCTAGAACTTAAATCAGTTATTTTAGAAAATTTGCTAGGTTACTTGTGCAATCTCGCTGGCTCTGCCAGGGTGCGTTTATAGCCAGGTCTCCCATCCACCGATAAAAAAGGCTACCACAATATGGCTGAAAGATAGTCTGGAGTAGCTTAAAATAAAGAAACAATACAGTGGTGGTTGATAAGGAAATATTATAATTTTAGCCTTGTATAAATTAATGGGGTTAAAAATGCAGATTTTATCCATGTAAAATGTAAGCATACTGTGCGCATACAGAGGTATCTTTTGAAAAATGATTATTTGGAAGTTTGGCGTCTTAATTGATCTAATGTACACTGCATTGACTTTTCATAGATATACTTCCTGTTAGCTTTGTTATGGCTGCCCTTACTTCAATCAAACCTGATAAAGTGATTCCTTTTTAACAGTCGAATTTGTAAGCTAATATTTTTTCAATGAGTCTGACATTTCACTGAGCAAGTAAGGTTCAAATCGCTCATGAACGACTGGTTTCGGGTGGTGCCAAGGGCAGGTGACGGCCTTACTGACACCAGGTCCCAACCCATTTAATATTTGTAGTTCTTTCCTATGTTGGGGCCGTTTCATTTCTAACTTGTGATTCTAAATTTGGTTGGTTGGTTGTATTGTTGCTTTATGTCCATATCAAGCATTCTTAACTGACGAGATGTTCCAAATGCAGGTGAAAGGGCGTTACATATGGCCTTCACTTATGGCTATAGAGTAGTGAGGCTTCTGACACCTTATATGACACGGGACGTAAGTTTTCACTGTCTCATCCAAAGAACTAGAATAGGTAAACTCAGCGCGAATGCCAAGAAAATGACAGGTTTTGGGTATAGATCTCTCCTTTAGATAGATTGCCTTTTGAATAAAATGATGTTGTACGTTGAACAGTTACTTTAAAAACAAGGGTTTTATGGAGCTTTATATTATGCTTTTGCACACATTATAGGTTTTTTGTCCCAGATTTCGAAAGTAAAAGAATCTATATTTGCCTAATATGTTTGTAAATAGTCAAACGTGTAAGTTTTATACACGTGTATATATATCATACTGCTGATGAATTCTCTCGTTAGGCACCAGGATAACGAGAATGCCTTTTATTATCAGGATGGCTGATAATTTTAATTTTTTTTTTTAAATGTTTTTTCCATAGCCTTACATGTTGAAATGATAATTCTTAATTTTTAATTCAACGTTTTTTAAATTGACTGAACGTTTTGCATATATATTCGTTTTGTTACTTTTCATTTAAATCGCTGTGAATGTCCACTATCCTTTTGTACAAGATACTAACTATACGCACGGATACAGCTGGTTTTTGTCGAATTCCTACTTTCCAAGTACGTTGAATAAGGCCATGGAGTAGGTAATCAAGAACGAAACTTTACTTTTCTCTCTCCAGGAATTGAGTGCTTAATACTCAATATATTTTTACGAGGCCATGAAACTTTTTCTGTTATTCAGATATTTTTACTTACGTTTCTGACAATAATTTAGGACGATGGACCTAACATTTCTTAATGGTGATTGATGTTGTTTAAAAGCCTCGACTGAGGACGCACAATTACCGATTCCCATTGACTAATGCACAACAACCACACATATGCGAATCTCTAAGAATAAATGATTTACAAAATGAGCTACAGTAGAGGAAAACGCAACTATAAAAAACATTTCTCATTAATTTGAAGGACCTTTTAATGGTAGATAGAATCGTAATATCAGCAATAATCACTACTCATTCATAAAATCTGTATTGCTGAAACTAATTTGCTGCGGCCAAATCTAATCATGTTCACATCACATAGGAACGCGAAAGAGTGGTTACGAATTGAAATAACGTGTAAATAGAATTTATGTAGTTACAGCATTGAAAAAAGCTATGTGCAAGTGTTATTGATATATTATCTAATGTACATTGTAAATGGTTCATATTGATATCAGATGTAGCATAGTGTTCTAAAATGTTCTAGTTATCACAGCAGCAAACTGAAAGACAAGGGATCAAACTAAAAGAAGGAAAAGCGTACAAGAAAATTGGGTCATTTGTACATGAATATAAACGTCATAGATTGATAGTCGAAATCAATCAATATTTGAATGTCGGTATATTCGACTTATATAATCAAGTGAAATGAATACGAAACTATAATTATCTCATTACCAATTCAAGACGAGTAAGTTAAATCTCCTTTTATCAAGCACGTGGATAACAGAACAAGATGGATCCAAGAATAACTTTCATTATTCATGTAATTTCAATACAATTATAATCCGTGCGTTTGTAACTCTCTTGAGAAATATTGATGTTATTATATCATTATTCAAGGGAACTATGGCCAATTTTTGGAAGTATGCAATATATATATATATATGTGCGCGCGCGCGCGCGTGTGTGTGTGTGTGTGTGCAAACAAATAGTTGAAAAGACATTCTTAGTTATGTAATGTATGATATATGATAGTTCATTGTCAAATCAAAATGAAACTATTTGCATATAATAACATTTCTTTTTTACTTTCATTCAGAGTTTTACTTTTCCTTCAAGTGTTGTCAAGGTAGTTTTCGAACGGGCTAAAACGAAAGTAGAGAAATGATTCTGTGCTTGAATAACTAGTATGTCTTTGTTCAATTTCAAGTATCCAATGATCGGTAGCCCCCCCCCCCCAAAAGATAAATAAAATGAAAAAATGAAATGAAATTAATAAAAAAAAAAATAAAATACAAAAATAATAAAATAGAATTAAGAATTGAAACAATTTAAATTATATCTAAATTTAAGCAGAATAATCTTGCTTAAAGCTAGAACTTTGTTTCCGACAAAGAAATGAAATGTGTTTTACTTAAATGTAAGACAAGAACTAAATAATAAAGTTAGAAGGAAGAACGTGATTAGATTGTCTCTAGGGTAAGACTAACATTTCAATCGATTGACTACCTATCCTTCGGATGAGGTAATTGAGTCCGGATCTCTTACTGTGTCACTGGATTACTTCTAATGTTTAAGATCATGGCAGCGTGTGATTAAAAACTAAGTACAAATCAACATCTAAGTTGTCATCATCAGGTAGGCTCTGCTTCATAAATTAATGATGTGAAACGCCTGTAGATAGATAGAATATACACATTACATCACTTAGAATATCTGTATATTATCAAAAAAAAAAAATTGAAATTTCGATTTAGTATTTGTGTGTAAAAACAATATAGAGATCCGAAAACTATAAAAAAATTACGGACCCGTGAAAACCGGACCGGTGGGATCGGGTGTAATGGAAAAGTAATCATCACCTTTAGATCTATCAAAGCCGCCGCTAGTTCATGGGCAAACCAAAATAAAACTAATGGAGAATGAATCCCTAAAGCCCTTATGCAAAGTTTTTATGCAATTGCCATAAGAACAGTCTTTCTTTAGAATTTCCATTATCTTCGTTTCTATCATACTTTGTTAGACAAGTACAAATAATTAAAACAACATAGATAAACGGAACCTACCTATACTACTATATATACCTGCACAGGGGCAGGGAAATTTCATCATTATTAAAGATTTATAGAAGATACCAAGGGGAATTCAAAATAGAATAAGTCAACGACAGACAAAATCGTGTCCAAATCAAAAAGGAGACAAAATTACAAACAGAAATACACAAATACACTTATATCTAAAAATAGTGTAACACGAACCCCACTAAAAACCGGGGGTGAGTTCAATTTGTTGCAAATCTTTGAAATTCCGATGAGTTTTTCCTCTTCCTTTGCAAAGTGGTGGTTGATAATCTTCTCTCATTGCAAATAATATTTTTTAAAAATCATCAATATATCTAACTTTGCATGTATGCTGCCGAATTACATCAAAAGTATATGACACGTGACGAAAAACGGTTAGAGACAAGCACGTGGGGTACGAGGCAGAGATAACTCAGAAAGGGCAAACAGGTCCGGGATAAGAGAAATATAAACCTTTATCCTTATCAACTGTTTTTCTGGATTTTTATCCATTTTCCAGTCTTTAGGAAAACCAAATGACTGAAGATGAGAAAACGGTTTCTTCAGAGCAGATATTGCAACAAATTGTTTATTGAATACCTTTACTGATGCATTGTTGCATTAACGTAATTCGTCCCAGATTGATGGTACTATGTCAGTAATAGGATGATGTCGTTATGGATACTGACAGTGTGACAACAATTGGTCTTGATGTAATACCTAGTGAAAAATACATTTCTATTATGTTCTTAGTGGCGTTTTATGGCTGTTTAATGGCTTCGTGCAATGTTGATACAATTAATCCCTATTTTTTTATCGGAATGTAAAATGCGCATTTGCTTACTGTTCATATTTGGCGCCAAATTGTACATCGGCAGTCCAAACCTCGGGTTCCTGATATACCGGAGGAAATAAAATCGTATGCGTTCAACCACGATAATGCACTAATACATTGCTGGCACAGACACTGATGGATAGCAAACATATTGTACGAGAGTTGTGACTGTTTCGGTATTCCTAGGGCCTGGTTGACCGCTACAGAATATCGGTGTTACAGATTAGAGATTTGTCCCCCTTGCCACATCTTCTTTTATCGATTACTAAAATTACGGGATAAGATATATTCTAGGAATCCAGACAATGATGACACTAGACTGTCGCGCGTGGAGCAGGAGTTGCTTAGCCTTCTGGAGCACCTGGGACCACCCTTAATTTTATTAGGGTCCGTGCTCCTCTGTTTTTAGTTTTAATTGTTATTGTGTAAATTACTCTTTGTAGTGTTGTATAGTTTTCCTCCGTTGATTTACTCTATTTCATTCATTAAATATTGTACAATTAATGACATGACATAACAAATTCCTCACTTACAGTTCTGTGTGAATTTACTTGTAATATTTATCTGAGATTGTCCCAAATTTGCATCTAGATCATACTGATTCTAATAAAGGGCAATGTATTGAATGTTTGACAATTCATTGCGAAAGGTCTATGCGCTTTTCTGGGGACATTCGTGCGGGCATTTTTTCCCAACGATTAAAACAGGACCCTACACCTAACATTTGGCAAGCATAATGTTAAATAGGACACACATCTTTACAAGTGACCACGTAATTGTTTCTTAAAGTACAAATCGTAAATGACATCATTGACTAACGTCATCTCCATTTTTGGTCCCTATAATCAGCTAAAATAGCATATGATCTGTTCTGTACCTTATTCATGTTTGTTTGTGAATCAGAATTACAATGAGACCTCGCCTAAACACCACTTCACCTAAGAACAAAACTAAACCTGGCCTGGCTACTGAGGTGGTATTCGAAATGAAGGTGAAATAGCCTGAAGTTAGAATTAGGATACTTAGAATTGATGGCAAGTATCATGAAAAATTATCCTAAGTGAGGTTGTCCTTTGGCGATGTATCACTGTATTTACATTACGTAAATAGACATTGCAAAAAATCAAAGCTGTAAGTGCTTATTATTTTATTATTTCCCTTTAATTCTTAGAGGAATCACGTAATACTTATCGATATGTACCAGCATGTAACAAAATATTTGTAATCACTTCCGGAAATGGATTTATCAATCATCATTTATTGGATCTTTAGTTGGTTCAAGTGCTTCCCCAGACTATGGAGCAAGGCCGGTTGATCTTATTTTCAAGTTTGTTGCATAACAGTTCCAATTATGTAATGCCTAAAAGCTATTTATATGTGTCTTTATAGCAGTTATATGCTAATAAGATTTCGATGTAATGAAAACTGTTCGAATCATGCGATATCTTACTATGTAGCCAAAGCACCAGCTTGATGACATAATCTTTTTCGAACGAATGCTTTTTAGAACGAAGTTATTCTGATGTAAACTTATCTTTAAAATCGGAGAGATCTTCTGATAAGCATGATGGATCCGAAGAGACTGCAATTAGGAATCATTTCAGAATCATTCCTTTGGAAAAGAAAAATTGATCATACACTGACGGTTCGATTAACGTTAACACGCAGACAAAGTGTGCGCGTAAAATACACGCAAAAGCTTTTTCTAATTTCCCGATGCACTGTATATATTTGTATTTCTGTAACGTTTAAGCAATATATATGTNNTTTAAAGGAAAAGGAGTCGAATTCCGTTTTTTAATATCTGAAAATTCTTTTTTAACAGCGAATAAATTCTTAATCGCTGAAATAATCATGGAACTCCGACATTGCAAAATTCTACTTCAGCATTTGAAGGGAATTTGTTAAATTTCATACTTGATGAGTAGCAAATAAGATTGAAGGATATCAAGAAATACAAGTCCTACAAAATCTTACAAATATAGGTAAAGATATGGTCTCGACATTAAAACAATTACATACAAATCCCCAATAGGATGGGGATAGGTGCCCGTAAGGCGTCATCGTCCCCTGTGAGTATGCCATACCCGTCGAAAATGCCCCAATGAAAAAAAAAATCCTACGAATTCAGAAAAATGTCTATTTCGGTTTAAATGTAATGTTTTCTGGATCTGACCAGCAAAATAATGTTTTAGACACCATCATGTTTCCAGCGATAATTATCTTTATATTTGAAACAGGCACTATAGTTAAAAAGCACACAGACATAAACACTGTCGTTGTATGTAGAGTTATCGATATGTAGTCAAAAAGAAAATCATCGGAGATAATGATATTCATGTACGATTTAGAAAACAATGTACCAGAAAGGAAGCTACCGTTACTATGCGTCCGAAAGGCAGCAGGTCGAGGGTACAAGACTCTGCGATATGGACTGGCTCTCCCACCTTATGGGATGGATCGTATGAACCGAGTTTCGTGTCAAACTAGATATTGACACGTTTAGATCCATCATTTCCTAAAATCTCAAAATATAGGCAAAATATTTTAGATCCTCCACTGGCATTCTATCATGCCATTATATGAGTGATATATTTTTGAGTTTGACGTTAAACACAGTTCAGAATATCATATAAGAAGGATATCTACACAATCTAATGATTATCCTTGTCTGGGATAAGAAAAGAGAAGCTTTTTTATCGAATGGTCTTAATTTTATGGTCTTACATTTCTTTAATGATATGTGACCGCATTTTATATATGACTTGTTTGATAATAAGTGATATTATCAAAAATATATTGATATTGATATTTAGGTTATTCACTTATACACGCCACTAGCAAAAGTGATCATAGGAAGATATGACGCATTTTAATGTGGTGATATTGATAATTAACAGGTCGACCTGCACTTACAATTGATTTAACGAATGCCCTAGTGACATATATACTTTTAATAAAAATAAGACGTAATTGGCATTTTGATAGTATGAAGATATATATGT
>JACSZP010038569.1:0-14150 GCA_016161895.1 Pinna nobilis | reverse complement strand
ATTGGTAAGGTTCACAGTTATATAACTACCGTCTGAGGTATAATTAAGATACCGTGGAAGGAAAGTTTCATTTTCACAAGATATTTCAAATTCTGTTTCACCATCCGATATTCTTATACTTTGTTTACAATCGTCTGGTGATTGAAGTCTTAAATCCCCAAGCTCGACTTCTATCTGTCCTTCACCATTGGTCGTCTGCACGGAGCACGAGACGTTTGTGGCTGACGCTGGTATTCCGGCATTCAACTGATAATCCTGACCAAGTAGAAATGCGACAGAGCCACTTACGTTGCTGTATTCATGCATAATGATTTGTTGTGACTCTGAAATATAAGGATTGAATTATAATTGTAAGACTTTATTCATACCATGCAGTGTACATTTGAGGAAATGCAATGTTAACCCTTTCATTCTTATACACCAGAGAGACCGACCTAACACAATGATACAAAGCATAAAGTAAGGGTTGAAAGAGTTCCAGAAATCACAAAATCTGCATAATTTGAAGAATTGTAATAAAAGTCTAATTCCTTGTGATAAAAAGCTTAACATTGAAAATTGTCTGTACTTTGGCATGATATGAGTTGTAGCTCTCTATAAAAAGTGCACGAAAGTGATAAATCAAAGAGCCCAGGTTCGAGTCTCGCCCTCCGAATTTACAACTTCCCACGGACAGTAACTTTAAACTAGCAAGACTTTCATCTTCAATTGATTTCATGTCTCGTATGTATAAGTCTTACATTGGTTTAATAACAATTAATCTTTGCTAAGGACATTATCATACATATGCGTGGAGGACAATGAGTTGTGCAATTTTTATCCTGTCCTTTATACGAGGAAGGCAGATAATATGACCGGTATGGAACATGAGATTCCTTTCATCGTGGCACTCAGTGTAGCACCAGGAATAACCTTGTGATTAAGAAGAATTCAAAAGTATAATAGCATTACCAGGCAAACACCGAAAATGCATCCCAAATACATTCGTGTAATTGTAGACTATGGACAAGTCGCACCAACTGGCGGCTTCGACACTTTCCGGGGTCACTGTACACGAGTGTTGTCCAATACATGCTTTGTGGAACTTGAATCCATCAGTTTCCACTCGTGTATGATATTCCGAAGAGCATATGTATTCCTCCATTATGTGTTCAACGCCACAACAATTTTGATACCTGGTGTCATTTTCAAAGTCTGTGAATTGGAATGGGCATTCTGACATACGGTTAGATCCTCCTACGGCATATATTGGATAGATGAGTTCCGTGTCCATACATGATATGGTTAATGACTGTCCAACGCAGGTCGAAACTTGATTCAATTGACCTAAAAAATAAAAAGAAAGCTAGTCCAACTGAATCATTCTAGTAGCTTTTTTGAAATTTGAAAAGAGGACAACAATGCGTAAAACGTCTTGACATTGGAAACCAGGTATCATTACGTTCACCGATCAAAACTTAACTAAAAAAGATTCGTCAGTAACATTTACATAGCCAGCATGTTGTGCAAAGGTAAGGGGAGTAAAACGCGGTTGTTTCATAGGTACTAGGGAAACACAAATCACTGAATTTGGGTAGCAGGGAGGTCTAAAGTGGAGAGGTAGGTAGTCCCTTCTATCGAGTGTGAGTTGACAGTCACTCAGTTTCAATGAAATAAAAGGTTTATTTTTTCCCGAATTTCCATTTAAGGAACTTCATTTTTTACTAATCAGAAAATATACTTATTGAATTCGGTATCATTGGGTGCGATTAGGGGAGCCTGTATGTGTACAACTGTCACCGAGTAAATAGTGACATTTTGTTTTTCGAACATAGTGTTTAATTCAAGAGTTGTTTTAGTTTAATTCATACATTTTTAGACTTTTGACAATATCTTTCAAATATACTTAACAGTACTATGATTAGTTTACTTTTGGTAAAGATTTACTTATCTTGTTAATTAACTTCTCTTATGAGACAGGTGTCCCTTTGCTATTATCAAGTAGAATATTACCTTATAGAAGTTCTGATTCCAATATCCATGAATCAATCCACTGAGAGCTGTATCTTATTTAAGATAATGTAGTAAATATCTAATTTATATAATGCTCTTTTAAGTTTAAGGGACACCTTAATCTGGTAATTAAGCATCTGTCTCGTAGAGTATTTATTCTTTAACCAAACTGATTGTCATCATTGGCGTCAGACGCTTATACTGACAACATCCGACTAGTACTACTATAACTGTATATTTTAAAATTGTTGCCGAATAAATTGTTGAACCGTGCATCTTCGTTTTGGGATCGTTCATTGCTTATGGATACTTCACTAGTTGCGACCAAAGCGTCATCACGGTTGTAACATCGCTAATTTTCCCCCGGTGATACAATTGCTGTGCATTAACACAACTATACAACAGTTCACCCCTGACGTATTTCTAGGGTATTTCATTGTCCCAATGAGGAAACAAAAAATATATTCCTTAACTCTTGAATAGAAAGTAATAGGAATATAAAAGTCACAGATACCTAAGAATCAATCGCCAAAAGAACCAGTAGGCATTACACAAATATGTTGAATATTGGGCAAACACGGACCTCTGACAATCCAGGTGTGGGGTCAGGTGTCACGGAGGAGTACACATCCCCTGTCGACCTGTCCCACCTACCGTGAGTCCGATCTCTAAAACTGGTAAACGAAGAAATCCGTAGTCAAAGTCAATCACTTGGAACAACGTCAAAATCAAAAAGCAGCAAAACACTTTAAAAAGAAAAGTTATTTCCAAGGCACCCGCGGGAACTATTGTTTTTGTTGGGGGTTTTTTGGGGGTTTTTTTTTTACTTTCCACTCAAGAATCTTTCACTCATATGCTTCAACTTTTAGAATGTTTTCGATAATTTAGACCAATGAATTACCTTTAAAGTGTCCACACCTACAATGACACAGATCATTCGTTCTAAATCTCATCTTGAAATAGGAAAATTCCTAAATAAATAGGGGCCCAAATCACCAAAATATTCAAGCTCAAACACAGTACTCAGCTCAACTGTTTTTCCAATAAGGTGTTAAATGTTTTAGCATGTATATTTATATCAAACCATTCAAATATCAGTGATAATTTGTATTGATCAGAAATTAGCAGCCAAAATTATTGGAAAAGACATTGAGTTTGATTCTCAAGATTTGAGTATATGCACAAATCGTATCTGGACCCGATTAGTAAAATTACCAAGACGAAACTCAAATTGGATTGATTTTTGAATAGTATGATAGTATAGTAATAGTATAAAACACACGTTAAAATACATTTGTCTCTTAATTTATTTGTATTTGGTTTACAATTGAGGAAAAACATTTCAGCGGAGTACTGAGTTTTAACTTGAATTTTTCGGGGTGATTCGGTCTAGGGAAGCGTAATAAAAATAAGTAGAGTACGATTGCAAAAACGCGGAAAAATACAGAAGCACCGGCATTTAGAACATAAAAATAGGAGATAGGGCTAAAGATGTCAAAAACGTTCGACTACGTAATTAGAGGGCACTTAAAAAATTTAAAAGAGAAGAATAACTGTGTTTTGTTACGCCCATCAAGTTACCAGAAAATCATTCGTCTTAATATACACATATGTACATGTAATTTGTAAGTATATTTCGTTGGCCGATTATATAATCCGTCCATGAAAAAAATCTTTACCCTGTATGCTATATATTGATATTTTCGTTCAATTAAAGATGGTTTTCAAAATTACTGGATTGAAATAGAAAAGACATTTATTTAAGCGAGAAAACAAAGTAATTTCAAATAAAGAAGGAATTCAATATATCAGGGTTTTATTTTAGCGGTCTACATGTGCATTTTATTTACATTAAACACGGACTTAGTTTTTCTTATTATCCTGTTGCACGATAATATAATTGAGTTAAAAGCAAGCAAGAATATTATTTGCCTTATAATTTACAACTTACTAATTTCCTAGGACCATGAAAAGAAAAATATCAACTCCAAAGGAAATATTCAATGTTTAGAATATAACAGTTGAGATTTCGAATTCTCCTTGGTTCCAACTTAAGTAGACTCCAATTTCTGAAACACACTACCCAAACTACTTAATTTTAAGCATAACTTTCATCAAAATAGTTCCCGTATCAATAAATTAGCGGATATTTATAACTTCATACCCATGTAATTCTATGTAAAAAGGGAAGGAACCGAGGGATGGCTTGAAAAATATGTTGATTAAAGAACTTACCCTAACCAGGTGCTAGCTCGGATAAATATTATTATGTTACCAATATACAGACAGGTAATCCGTAATATTTTGATGAAAGAAAATATCGCATGGGAAATCAAGTAATCATGTTTTCTGAAAGTGTCTTACGTTATTATGCTATTATGACGAGAAATTCCACCTGAAGTGTAAACACGTGGCTTGCAAAGATATTACTTTACTCGTTATGTGAAATATCGTGTATTTCGTTCCATGACGTAAGATACAGAGGACAGGTGCGACAAAAAAGAATCGAACTTCTTTTAAAGGAATATTAATCATTCACCTTACATTTCCTTATTTGGCACCCTGAAACCAAATGTACTTGGGCAACTTGTTCATGGGACCAATACAATGGTTCACGGTAGAATTGTAGTTTTTGTCATGAGACTAGCAGTTTAATACAAAACAATGGATAATAAAAAAAAATGTTTGAAAAATATTAATGTTTTATAAGTTACTCTGTATGAAATATTCTAAAATACGATGTAACGCAGAAATCTCAAATTGCGAAGTAATATTTCAATTACATGTACGTTAAAGACTTCATCAACGGAATATCGTTCCGGCTTGGTCATCAAGTGAGTATCCTTGTGGCTTATTGTAAAAGTATTGGTGATCAGTCAAACCAGCATTTGCAGACTTGTTAAGACAGTCAAATACCTCAAAAGTAATTTTTGTGGTCCATGATCTTTCTTTTTTAATTTTGAAAACGGGAATATATAAAAAAGTATATTTTTGAATTGTTACGTTCTCATGTAATTTGCAAATGCAGTACAATAATGTACAAAAAAATAATTCTTTTAACAATAGTTATAAACATTATTGATGAGAAATAAACCAATATTCCATTCATCCATATTTAGTTTCCCTTGAAGCGTGACTATGAGATAAGTATTCCTTAACTTTGTTTGAATTTGATCTATTGAAGCCGTAACAACCCCTTGAATTGTATTGGTTTAAAATTCAAACTTTTAAAATAAAACTGAAACTCTTACCTTCAGTAGAGATCGAGAAAGTTACTATAATTAGAAGTTTAATTAATCCTGCGTCCATCGCATTGCTAAATTGGCTTACAGATTCTAACGTCTGAGATATTTTTCTTCCTGTTTGCCATGTTCTTACGCAATAGACGAATCTGATTGGCTATATAATGTTCTATTATTGACAGACGAGTCTATGTATATTCTATTGAAATGGGATATACCAAATAATGTTTAACAAACGACATTTTGTTTGACCTACTCAACAATGTGCAACAATGAACGTATTGCAAATTACCCATCCGTTTATTAAAAATATTGGCACCTTGTTCAAGACTGTCGTAAACAAAGCTGGCCGTCCTGGCGCTACTGCAAAATGCTATGTGACAGCTTAAAATGCAGTTATTTTAAACATTGATTTTAAATTTTGAAATGTATATCGAGTAATTATATGTGTTTTGTGACGTATTATTATATTTATTATATAACATTAAGTAGGTCTGTACACGAATTTAACAAGACATCTCATCGTTTGTGTCTGGAAACTAATTACATGTATTAAGTAAATATATTGAACACTTATTCACATTGAAAAAAAGAATAAAAATGAAATCAAGGTCTTGTATTTAGATAACGTTTTAGTTTTTACCTGGATATTATCTTGCTTTTTATCATTTTCATAATTATTCACGTTTGTTGTTGTTGTATTTTTGCTTAACGTCCCACTCAAGAAATGGATGAGTCACCGTGGGCCGGTGATGGGCGACAAATTTTGCCTGTGCTCGGCACTGCTGGTCGTAGAGCAGAGAGGGTTCTTTAACGTGTCAACACCTACTATGACACTGGACCTCGGTATGTCTTTTCTCATCCGACAGACAGGGACGGCCAACAGCAGCGTGGCGCTACGAGGAGTCGAACCCCGGACCCTTCGATTCGAGGTCGAATACGCTAACCACTCCGCCACGACGGCCCCTTCATAATAATTCGTACTTGCATTTTATTATTATCAACACAAATAATAATAATAATAATAATAACAATTATGATAATAGTTGAAGTAGTAGTAGTAGTAGTAGTAGTAGTGGTGGTGGTGGTGGTGGTAGTAGTAGTAGAAGTAGTAGTAGTAGCAGCAGTAGTAGTAGTATGTCCACCATCATCGTCGCCCTTCAAATCGTCGCATCGTTCAGTTTTAAGAAATATTTACCTTAATAAGTGTAATACTTTAAAAGAGCAATTTGGTATCGGATTTTCGGATACACATGAATTAGATCTTTGATCACACACACACGCACATTCTTCCTCTTGTGTACTCATTTTATCTTTCACTATTTAATGTTCTTTAAAGATTTTTTATTTGAGTTTACAAAGAAGTATATATCACTGTTCTACAAGAGCTACAGAGCCGAGGTGGCTGCGTACATAAGAAACAGTAGTTAGCTGCCATAGTCGTCAGTATCACCAAGACACACTAGAATGCAATCCTAGTATAAAGATAAAAGTTAGATAACATGAGGTTGGCGGTAAATGTTAAATCTTGAAATTTCGGTTCAAAGTAGAGATGTGAGTAAGTCTCTGCTAAAATATCACCGCAAATACGGCAATGACTGCCTGCGATTCTTCTAGATAGGTAAGCAATTTTTTAAACTTCTATAGTTCATCTTTTGGTATGTGGATTATCTAATGTATTTTGAACTATTGTAAGTCCAGTTTTATTCGCAAGAATTTTATTTTCACGTTATCACGCGTGAGCACTTACTGGTGAAAATAAACATCTCTCGTAATATAGTCTACTAAACTAACCTGCATCATTCAACACAAACTATTTGTTAAACCATGCACACACGCAAAAGTATTTATATAATGTGGCGGCGAATAATTGCATAAATACTGATTCGCCAAAATAAAGCTCCACGAAAATGTCTGGATTTACAGGATGGATTCTCTGAAGAAAAAAAAAGAGATCGTTAGAGCAACTGTACAGTTCAAGTGATGATTTATTCTTTGGAACTTTCGTCGCACACATCGGGATGCACCTTATTAGATCGACGGACTCCAGCATTATCCGAGTCATATGTCTCTTCTTCTTTTTTCTTTCTCTTTTGTTTTCTCTTTTTCTTTCGTCGTTTACTTTCTCTAGGCTCTACATTGTTCTCGTTCTCCACAGAAAGCATGTCTTTTTGAATTTCATTCAAATACTCACCAGTACCTACACTTTCATTGCTGCAAATTTCTTGGGCATTTCCTCCTTTAATTCTCGTTTGTTGTCTCGCGTGAATTTCATAATTCATTTCCACTTTGTTTGGAGATTTTTCTACCTGTCTGTGACCTTCATTTCCAGATAAAAGAGTACTTTTTTCACTCTCATTATCGAGTTCTGATACTATTTCGCCACGCGTGCTTTCTTCCTTTCCCATTATCGTTTCTGTGTTTTCGTGTAAAATCTGTACTTCTTGTTCAGATTTTTGTTGACCTCTAATCGGTGGCAACAAGACCTTATGTACACTCGTAGTACCCTCGGATAAGCCTTCTGTATTTTGCACACCTAATTTTTCTGATGACATCACAGTGACATTGCTTCCGATGTTATTTTCGTCTGACGTACAGTGAAGCTCACGGCAGGTCACATCCGGTCCAGAAACAACTAGGGACTTTTTTGCTGCCTTTCTTCTTTCAAGCTGCAAAATATTTATTTTTAAACGTTTATTTCGTAAAGAAGAACATATATTGAGCACCTATGGATATTTCTTTACTTTACTTTGTTACTATTATCATCCCACCTAATAATGCTTTGCCTACAAGTGTATGCCGCTATATACTGGTGTTGGTAGTTGTATGGACTTTAATAGTGAGAGATCTTTCACGTACCTACCATGTACCCAGTATTTACGGTGACACAGGATCCCGCATTTTAATGTACCCCATAAATTGTTTTCATAATCCGTTGCATTCAAATATTTATGTCATATTAGATTAAATACGCTAGGAGACTCTTGCTCTAAGGTGGGCAAATGACGTCCTCATGTGAACCAAAGAAATTTCTAATTGATACGGTCTTCGAACTACAAGAAATATTTGAATTCTCTTTAAAGAAATGTGATGATATAGATTAAATTATGCCAACTGCTTCAAAACTTACGTCAACTGCTTCAAATTAGTTATGCTTATTCGCTTTCTGTTTATATTACAACAGGACAATCCTCTTAAAGAACCATTTTAACACTTTTTACTTTTAATGGAACATTATATCATTAACCATCCAATGGTATATTGTATAATTTTCGCACATAAGCGGTATTTTCTTTTTCTTTTTCTTTTTTTTTCTTCTATTTTAAGATATCAATTATTCTATTTAAATAATTAATAGAGGTAAGTCATACACACGAATCATGAAATGTCCAATATATTATGTCAATGGAAATTATGAATTTTTCATCTGATGAAATAGAGTGATTTGGATAGTAAGATTTATCGCTGAAAAAGGTGTCTGAACTATAAATATATCAACTCAAACTCGTATTTCACTTCTTTTGTCAACCATAATTACCTGTTCTTGAGATGAAGAGTTTCGAATAATTAAACTCTTCTTCTTACATGGGTACTGGAAGGAATGGGGGTTAAATCAAATGTGTTGTATGATTATTACTTCTGTCGCTTACCTTAGGACGTACAAACAAAAAGTACACCATCACAGCCATTACACAGAGAAATACCACTCCAATGATAGGCACGTTCACCGCCGTCGTAAGATTCTTGTAATCCATCCCTGAAATTAGATGATTTTTAGTATGATAGACTTTAAATCATTGTTTGGCAATGTTTTAGTTATATAATGCTAAGCATTTTTCATTAGTAGAGGGTATCCCAGTTTGAAAACTCCTGCCATAAAATGAACATACATTCGATTACACATGCCTGAATTGACGTTTGTAAAAGGAATGCCCTATGTCGCAAAGTAACCACTGCAAGATAATTAAACGTTTGTGACGAGTGAAGCAGGCTTATAGGATACGCTTACTCTTTCTGGAAACCTGCGGCCCATTTCACAAAGAATCTTTAGATAAAATTACTCGTGGTCGTAAGTGTATGAAATTGTAATGTTGTTTATTTGACAAATTATGAATGTTATTCAATAAATATAGCCATAATCTGATTTGCATAATTCATGTCAATCAAATTTCATCACAATTGGTGAATTTTATCGTAAAATGTACAAAATATAATTGAAGGTTTTTTCCCTGAGGAATTCGAATAGGATAGTTGTGCTAAGGGGCCCTGGTCCCGTTCTGTCTGTGATATGCAATTGACCTTTCCATTTCTGCTATAGAAAGTGTTTAATTTGTTGACATTGCAATACAAGGCACCTCGGTCAAACATTAAGTGTATTGCCAATGAAGTCGGTAAAATTTCCGCCAATGTAATGTGTAAATTTTTCTTCGAGCTGAGACAGTTATCACCGGGGGAATTTTAGGTGATGTTGTAAATCGTGAAAAGTGGCGTTGACGATGACGCTGTGGGTCGATGTCGTGGTGCCGTGGACGTAGTGATGTAGTGGATCACTGGTAGTCCGTAAAATAAGGTAACCGTATTGACGATATAGTGATGAACGATCCCGAAGACGCAGATGTAAGGTTCAACAATTTATTCGTTAACAATGGAAAAATTACAGTAAAGTCGGGTGTTGTCAGTATGAGGGTCTGACTCCGAACTCTTGACAATATGTGAAGTTCAAGTATAAATACAGTGAGCGACAGATGCTCAATTAAAAGATTATGGTGACATTTACAAGTAAGAGTAAATATAAAGTGCTATTTAAACAGTATTAACGACTAGCTAATCTTAAAGTAAATAGGGTAATGCAATTATGAGATGAAATCTAAATCTAAAGCTCTTAAAGGATTAATTAGAAAGGAGAAATAAAGATACAGGTAAGTGACACCTGTCTCGTAAAAGAAGTTAATTACTAATAATAATAAGACAACTAAATGTCCATTGAATGAGCGCAAAGTATAGGATTAAGTATGAATGCAGGTAGATTCTCAAAATGTATGAATTAAAGTCATGAAAACTTGTCCGTTGACTTTTGAATAAATTAAAATGAAACACAATGTCCGAAATATAAAAATGTCACAATTTGCACACTAATTTGCACGGTGATACAGTTATCATGTCTATTCCTTAGAACTCTTTAAAACTTTAAAAACTGCAGATTCCATTATAATGGTACTTGAAACAATGTTTGATCCTCTACGCTTGTTCACATTTCTGTTGATGGTCAATTAATGCACATGCATTTGAAATTAAAAAAAACATCTGAAAAATGGCGATAAAAACTGAAGTTCAAAATGTACGAGAAAGTATCACTAGATATCACGAGGCACTTGAGCACGTGAATGACTTTTTCATAAAAATTAAATACACTTTTTCTTGTACTATTATACTGTATATTTTTATCTGTTTACCTGTCACACTCCTATTTTTGTTCTCGCTGCTAATTGCATATACACATGTATATAGTAAATATGTAAAGTAAATATTTTGTTTTGGCATGTATATCAATTTGATTACGTATATATCACGGTAGAGTCTCCTTCAAACTGAACTTTTCTAGCACATCTATGGCTCTTTGGTCAGTATGGTATGGTATGGTATGGTATGGTATTGTTGTTTAACGTCCCACTCAAGAATCTTTCACTCATATGGAGACGTCACCGTGTGCCGGTGAAGGGCTATAAATTTTGCCTATACTCGGCACTGCTGGCCGTAGAGCAGGGAGGGTTCTTTAACGTACCAACACCTACTGTGACATGGGGCCTCGGTTTTTACTATCTCATCCGAAGGACAGGGACGGACAACCGCGGAGTGTCACTGATGCGGCTCGAACCCGGATCTTCCGATTCGCAGTCGAACACGCCAACCACCCGGCCACGGAGGCCCCTCTTTAGTCAGTAGGAAACTGGAATTTCTTTGCGATTACACATTACTAGAAGTTTGTGCCACAGGTTGACGATTGATTTCTTAACTGAGCAAAATATGAAGAAGAGGACAACATTTTTTCTTGCTCTGGTGGTGATGGGCTGGATTCCATACATTATTTAGACTTTGTACCTACGTGTCGTCGAAAGACAAATCAAGTACAAAAAAGTAACTTGTATCATAGACAATTATTGCTTCATTAGGTTATTCTTTGTTATTCATGTAACGTTTTAGCAAGAGCTAAGTTATGGGCGTCTTTGTGTTTGATCACTTATCAAATGATTAGTTACATTTGATTAACAATTTACCGCCGCTTCCTGAACAAGAATCTTATCTATATCTCATCAACTTCAATCTATATGATAATGCATAATGCATAGTGCATGTTCATATATCAATATTAGTCCGTTTGCCAAATCTCCAAAATTTGGATAACCGTACAATATGGTCCGTACAACGGTTTTGTTTTGTTTTTTTTTTTTTTTGTTGTTGTTGTTTTTTTGGTTTTTTTTTTTTTGGTTTTTTTTTTTTTTTTTTTTTTGGTTTTTTGGTTTGTTTTTTTTGTTTTGTTTTTTTTTTTTTTTTTGCTGTTTCTGTTACTCTGAGATATGCTATTTAAGAATCTTAATGATACCACTCTGTTACCCTTTGGGCAATCCGCACAATATGCAAATTAACACCGCCATAACTGAAAATCTTGATTTGCCGATTTCTCAGTAACTATGTTTGGTATCAATATAATTTTAGTTTCAAAAAACAATCACAATATTCAGTCTGTTTATCACTGTTTAGGGCTATTTCAATCTCACTTAGGAGACCACCTCACTAATCAGACCAGTTTTAGCCAGTCATTTAGGTGGTCTTAATAGCAAGGTTCCACTGTACATGCATATTCTGTCAATATTTTTACTATCATGTGTGTCTTTGTGTTCATGTTATTGTACTTCATGATATTTTGGTCCACTGATCATTGAATTTTGTACAATGTCATTCAGTTGTTGTTGATTGTCACTCGTAAGAGAAATAAAAAAAACATTCGTAGAATCAAGAGCAACGTGAATTGGTTTGCGCCAAATTTTGGAATGAGACACTAAAATTCAATGCCCCTTGTCAATCCACTAGTCGACCATTTTAAAAATTCCTCCCCGCACACGATAGAGAACCTAGCATTGCTCAAAATTCCTGAAGCCTACAACTATCTGATTCCGGCATGATATTATTGTAAAAAAGTTCAAGAACGCTCTAATACAACTACAGCAGTTGCCAAATATGATTATTCAATTTGGGGACTATTGATAAAGCGTTCGTTCAGTACTGTTTAAAGTTTCGTCGCACGTTTTGTCTACTTCAAATACATGTATATTTACTCTAGTTTCCATTGAACCCTTCCTTTATGCCAGGCTTGATCTCGAAACCATTCATATGGAACGATTAATTAGCTCTTTTAGATTTCCCAATACATTTGTACATGCAGGGTAAGGAGTCTTTATTTGGTTTATGTGTGCGTCAAATTACACAATTGTTGTCAGTAAAAAATCCATCGAAATCTGATAAAAGATTATTAGACTGCAGTTCAATTGTAAAAGGGTGACTATGCATGATTTATATGTGTAAAATCGATACAAATACACATTGAATCTACACCTTACCAGATTGCTAGCCAAATGTAGGTTTCAAAAAGATGCTTAGGATAAAATTTCACTCACCTTTATTTCATTTATAGACTGACGCTTCCCTGTGTTCTTTAGATGTTTTTGATATCTGTATTAAATATCTAAGTCAGGATAGTATCGTTGAAATAAATAATTCGGTCGAGAGAGTTTGAGTGAGTTCTTATGAAAGAACTATGGTTGATAATCCCGCATGGTGTCTTCGTTCCTTATGGTCAAACATTACCATTCCTAACTGTATGAGGTCCTATCATGAAACACTAACGCTTAACCCGGTCATTTACCTAAATACACAAAGATAGGGTTAGCAATGAAGAGTCGATGAAAACAAACAACTACTATATATGTTCAGCCATACTGAGTTACCCGTTCTCTTACTGAGTGTTTTATCTATATCGTTTTATGATTCGATCAGTACATGTCTAACATCCCTGTGTATCCTTCAGTTGCGAAAAGAGTAGATACATTTAAATTTGTGATTTATTGACGACAGTAAGTTAACAATTGATCTAATCCAGCAAATTCCTTTCAGTGTACTATGTAGCTTGTTTATGTCGTGTTTCTTTCGAAAACTACTCAACTGTGTTGTATTGATATTTTGGTATTTCATTTGATCGATAAGATTTACTAAACATGTCGGTTCATGAAAATAGACTATTTCATTATCATTAGGCACAGGAACGTCGTCGTAAAAAGTCTTCAGACGATGAGGTAATGGTTTCGAAGTATAAGCCGAGTACTTTGTCAACAATCGTACAGATATTAATCATTCAGATAAAGTCTCTATTTCCTTGTATTCATCTTTCTTCAATAACAAAACTGTATTCGGATGTCAAATAATTGTACAGGTTTTGTGTTATTTTGGACCTTTCATTGATTGATTTCTAGATTTTCACTTCCGACGAATTGTGATGATATACCCGACAGGGCGCCCCTATAGGGTTGTATTTGAAGTGATACTAAGCACATGGTCATGAAACGAAAGTATCTTCAAGGTTATTGATTTCTTGGCATTGCAAAACATGTTTCTACTATGTGTATAACCACATCGAACCGGAAAAAAACTTGCTGTGTGTATGCTACATTTAAGTTTTGAATTTTATTTTTAAAATTTAAAAACTTAAGTTTTGAATTATCTTTGACATCAAAACTCAAAACTGTAAAGCAACAAATATAATGCAGGCCCTTTTCACGTAAGGTAAGACGATCGAACAGGTGACGTAATGCGTATACATGTACATGTATATATAATTATATACTAACAGAGTCGTATGCTTTG
>JACSZP010038529.1:0-24677 GCA_016161895.1 Pinna nobilis | reverse complement strand
TTCTGTGGGCATTTAAAAATTGTTGGTTTTATATGAAACAAAGAAGAACTTGTAACGTAATGCGCCAATACTTATGGACACCTACTGTATATTTTGCAAATTCCAGGAGGCTGGTAACTGCTGTACAACTTCAATTTCAATCTCACTTNNGGAGTAGAGCACTACAAACCCGTGCAGTTTCAATGTCAAAATTGGGGTTCATTCTATTTGCTCTTTAAAATGGGTGAAATAGAAGATACATGTACCATGGGTGATGGGGCATTCCATATATTAGGCCTATATATTATATACAGGACCGGCGGAAGCAATTTGACTTTGGGGGGGCTGACCTACAATATAACAGAGACGTTTATAACACATGTCTGAATATAACACAGGAAGTCAAAATTATTGGGGGGGCTAAAGCCCCCCTTGCCCCCTGGTTCTGCCGGCCCTCATATACATGTATGTAGGCCTACTTTACACTTACAGATCCTTGCGACAAAACTTAGTCAAGAGTAAATAACTTTTTTACATTCAACCTCACTCCTCAGAGGACAAATAATATCATTCCTCTACAATGCAATGCAATATACAAAACATAACTTCTGCTAGGCCTAAATCAAATGTCACATACATGAAGATCTACATGTGTATCACAACTGCAGTACAAAGTAATGAAATGCATAACTCTCCTGTAGATCTATAACAAAAACTAAAGAAGATTCTACAGCTACTGTAGTAACATGTTTACTTAAACTAAACTGAACATTTACTAATCTTCAGACTTCAGTTCAACTTGAGGCCTAGATTCTGTAGTTACATGTAGCTCTATCAATAACTTTAACAAAAATCAATTATTTCTTACTACAAACCATTTGTGAAGTCGAAGACTTTGTCGTTAAAGTGTGCGAATGAAGAGATGATTCTTCATACCGTTGTTCAGCAAGAGCATTAACACAGTTTCAGACTCAGACGAGAGCAGTTGGACTTCCTAAAAAGACGTCTGCTGGCATGTCCCACGCGAGCACGTGTTTATGTTGACATGCTAAAATCTCGCTGAAGTCTCGCATTGCAGTGAAGTCTGTACAATCTTTATCAGTCTAACTTTATTCTCCACTATGCTTTAATATTATAAAAGAATACTACATTCATTAGAATCTTACATTTATTTACATAAAAATAGTATTTTTGTTGTTGTTACAGGATTTCCAAGCCATCTATCGACTACTGCTATTGATATTTCAGGGGCAGATAACTCTGTTTATGTTTAACGATAATTCCATATTTGGAAAGAAGCGTGTGACCCGGAAATATTCTGGAAACGAAAAGCCAGGAACTACACCAGAAAACAGCTGAACAAGTTCAACACAGGTATACAGAAATATATCTTTTGGTAAATTAAGACCTCTTAGTAAGATATTATTGGTCGTGTTGATTACTCCAGACAGTTGTCGGGATTATGCCTACATTTAGATTTACTTCCTTCATCAATACTTGGGCTGACAAGAGTGGTTTTTACAAGTGACCTGCTCAGTACACACAACAAATATAGACATTGCTAAATTTATATCAACAAGTCGCAGCGCTGTACCATTGTGCGATCACAGGTTTGTCTTGTCTTCTTATTTACTGAAGAATAACACCAAATCGGTAGCCTCAGTAGGTTTTCCCCCTGGGTACAACTCCTGTAATTGTAAAGTTAAATATAGTAATTATTTGAGAAGTTGTAAATGCAATAGATCATATGATTCCTGTAGGCGTTTAAACTGAAAGTCATAAATCAAACAACATCCATTGTAACAGTGGTCAGCTATGTGTTAACTCATCTATCTATGAATTGTAGAGCACACTTCGATTGTTGTCTAAATTGTGCATAGGGATCTACATCAGGCCGTACAAATTACAATTTACCAAATCAAAACTGATTTGTGAATACAAATTTGTATGTTGGGGCATTTCTATTTGCATACTTACATTAGCACACTTGTCAACCTTGGAATTTTTTTTGGGAGACTCTATATTTTACTAAGAATTAAATAGGAATGTTGAAGTTTTTCATGGGGGAGACATGTTTTTTTTATGAGAAACTATCAAAGTTTTACATAAAAAATTATGAGACTCCCGGCCTATTTATGGGGGAGACTTGACAAGTATGCATTAGATAAATTGTGAGAAAACCAGGGACTCCATAAGATAATTATATCCCATTTTCAAGGGATTTAGGAAAATTACAACAGGTTGCGTAGTATATTTATAAAAGTAAGAAACAGCTCATGCGTTTAAAACTTGATAAAATTAAAAATAATATAATGTATGATGTAATTCTACAATCTACAAAGACTTAATTAATGTTTTATCAATTTATGATTTAATATCAGCATTCCTAAACCTTCGGACATGGATGTTCTTTATCTTTACTTTAGTGAAAAGAATTTCTCAAAGTTCATTTTCAACTTTCTTTTTGCGCATGCTCAGGATAGAGTACCGAACACAACCTGTCATCGTTTTCCAAGACCCCTTTTCAAGACATGCTCTGTTTCATTGAGAGTTGTGGACAATGATGATAATGTTAAACTGAAGCATGTCATGAGAATCTAAATGTAGGCCTACTTTGTGCAGAGGTAATGACAAAAGAACTTACTAGACATGTTTCTAGCTTGCTGCTTCCATATACAGGTACATGAAATGGCATATTAACAGTGTGTGGTGGAATCGTTATCAATTCAGATTGTAATAGTTCAAGAACCCATCTTCTAACGGTTGGCTAATTCTTACTCGCAGTTTAGAGATCAGATGCCTAGCCAGCTTAGTCTTGATGTGCATGCTTTGAAGCAGTAGCTTTAACTAAGGGACAAAGTGCCAAAAGAGTTCGGTTTCATGGGGGGTTTCCTCGGAATTTCTTTTTAAAAATCAAGCAAAATGATGCAATTAGGATGCATAAATTAATAAATGTTATGTTCTCTTCATCAGACAACTATCTATATGCTAAACAAAATATTTTTTCTCAAATCGTGTGCATGCTTGGGTATACCCGTACAAGTACACATGGTACATGTACCTGTACCTGTACCCCTGTACATTTACATCTTACTTGAAGATACACGGTACATTGTAACATTATCGGGCGAGTGAGCGGCAGATTTTTCCTGTCATTCTTATTGCAGTTACATGTTGTAAATTGAGTGCATATATACTTAATGTATCACAGAAGGTATTTTGACTATATTAGATATATCAATACTCACTGTACCAAGTGTCAAGTATCTGTATGTAAGGCAAACTTTGAAGTCCGCCATTGACATTCATGATTGGATGACGTCTCTGTATAAGTGAAACAGAAAATGCCACTATCCCTACTAGAAACAAATTGTTCCAAATTGAACTGATGATATTTACCATACCTTGGACTTGGTTCATTTAGATACTGGTATTTCATGTGTGTATACCTATATAAACTGGGCCACCATGACAGAGAGGTTAGTGTATTCGGATTCAAATTGAAGGGTCCGGAGTTCGAATCTGCGCAGCACCAAGCTGCAGATGCCGTCCCTGTCTTTTGGGTGAGACAGTAAAAACCCAGGTCCCATATCAAAGTAGGTGTTGGCACCTTAAAGAACCCTCCCTAATCTATGGCCATAACTGTTGAGCATAGGCAAAATTTGTCACCCTTCACCGGCACATGATGATGTCTCCTTATGAATGAAATATTCATGAGTGTGCCGTTAAACAAAAATACAACAACAACAATTACCTGTCCATACATTTGTACTGGCACATGAGCAATTTACAAATACCAGTATATGCGTGGATTTTTTGTGCAGTTAAAGATACATGCGTGCATTTACACCTGGCTTATTCAGTCAATCAGATAAGACAGTTGTTGGTTGTATTGTTGTTTCATGTCCCACTCAAGAATCTCTCACTTATATGGAGACATCACTGTGTGCCATAGCCTTTGCATATGCTCAGCACTTGATGGTACGTGTAGAGCAAGGAGGGTTCTTTAACGTGTGAACACATACTGTGACGCTTGACCTTGGTTTTTACTGTCTCAACTGAAAGACATGAATAGCTAGTTGCATCTTTGCTAGGACTCAAGCTCAAGTCAAAAATGCTAATCACCAGGTCATGGCAGCCCACAACCCCATAACCTATATAAAAAAGAACTTAATATAAGAAGTGATCATTTAACCTTTTATATTTACATTGGGTAATGAATACAGGTACATGTGCATGTGGATTAATATGAATTGAAAAAGGATAAGTATTTAACATTTGTCTTTATACCTGTACCGGTACTGAATGGTTGTGGTGGACGTTTCATTAATTTTCCATGTTGCACTCCAGAGTTTACCCAGTGTGACAGGTGCAGTGTATGTACAGACATTAGTAGTGACAGCAGATGTAACTGGACAACACATGTTGTTTATTTGACAATGTTTCATGGAGCATGAAACTATTTACACGCACAGCATATCACTGTCAGCATTTATAAACAGTGGACTTTTAAAGACATCTTTTTGTTAATTTATAAGTTCATGTTATCTAAGTAAATCTTTTTTCATAGTAGCAGATATGGGAAATTAATATCTTAGTGTTATAGGGAGTTGTATAGGCCTACACATGTGTTTTATATTCTAGTGCTAACTCTGTTGCCAATGTCGCTCTTTGCAAATGAATTTCAGAAGTGGCAACAAAAACAGAAACAACATGTATGTGGCAATTTACTAATGATATTTGTTTGACTTTGTTACAATGTATGTCATTAAAGATTAATCATACATCATACCATAACTTAACAGTGGAGTTGGTCTATGATGAATCGGCTTGAAACGAATTGAGTGCTATAACGATTGAAAAAAAGTATTTATCTGTAGTAAATTCTTATGTTTAAAGCAAAAGTGATATAACAAAATAGGCCTATTGCAAATAGAAACTCAAGTCCTTGGATACTTGGAGGCATACTTGTGCAGGGTAATAACAAAACATCTGAAAACTACATGTACATTATAGGAAGTATTCTATGGATAAATTGAAGATGAAACATCCACATTGTCTTTGTGTTTTTTCGCAATGTTTGTATGTTGTAATTAGGATTGTTAAAAGAGTGACAGTGTACTGCAATGAAATTCTTTAGGTCGAAAAATTCACTAATCATTGATAAACAATTTGCTTTGTATCTGATGACAGGAGTCTGGAGAGATGACTGCTGTGATGCATAAAATAGGGATGCCTGTAAGTACATGTTTAACAAAGTCAAAGTCATTCCTATTTGACTTCATTAAAGACCGACTCCACTGTATTGAAAACTTTATACAAAGTGTCAAAGTATTTATGATAGCACCATGAAATAGTGCAAAAAGTTTCTACAAAAAATTCAAATCCAGGATGAATACTGATATTCTGTGATAAATTCATTGAATATATACACATACTTGTACAATGATACATGTTCATGTATAAGTTCTTTAAGTACAGTCTAACCTGCCTTAGCGACCCATGAATTAAAGGAAAACCTGTCTTATGTGACCTAAATGTATGGTTCCCAAAATAGTTTTTTCCTATATAAATCACCTGAATTAAGAGATCACATGTCATATGTGACCCTAATCTCTTGTTGGAGACTTCCTCACAATAAAGGTCACCTGTAGGAGACTACCTCATGTAGGAGATTTCCTCACAATCAAGACCACCTCATACAGGAGACTTCCTCACAATTAAGACCACCTGGTTCATGAGACATCCTCACAGTTAAGACCACCTCATTGCCTAAAAAAGCCACCTCTTTCAGGAGACTACATTGTATCTCACTTTAAAGGCCACCTCATGTAGAAGATTTCCTCACAATGAAGACCAACTCAACTCAGAACACTACCTCACAATAAAGACTACCTCATGCAGGAGACTACCTCATGATAAAGGTCATGTATAGGAGACTACCGGGTAGCTCACAATAAAGGTCACCTGTAGGAAACTACCTCACAATAAAGACCACCACATTCAGAACACTACCTCACATTAAAACCCACCTCATACAGGAGACTACCTCACAATAAAGACCACCACATTCAGAACACTACCTCACATTAAAACCCACCTCATACAGGAGACTACCTCACAATAAAGACCACCACATTAAGGAGATTACCTCACATTTAAATCCACCTCATACAGGAGACTACCTTACTATAAAGACCACCACATTCAGAACACTTCCTCACATTGGCACCTCATTCAGGAGACTTCCTCACATTGCCACCTCATACAGGAGACTACCTCACATTGCCACCTCATATAGGAGACTTCCTCACAATAAAGACCACCACATTCAAAAGACAACCTCACATTAAAACCCGTCTCATACAGGAAACTACCTCACAATAAAGACCACCACATTCAGAACACTAACTCACATTGGCACCTCATTCAGGAGACTACCTCACATTGCCACCTCATTCAGGAGACTTCCTGACAATAAAGACCATCTCAATCAGAATTATACAAAAAGAATTATATCCAATTGAAGCAGACATCAAAATTTGTGACCTATACTAAGGACTCAATTCAATGCTGTTATACGCACCTAGCCAATCATTGAGACCTGAATATTTTCTGCTTATACATTGTACAAATTCTTAACGAAAATCTGGGATATTGCCAAGCTTGCATCTATGGAATCACAACCAACAATGGACAAGAACTAGTTAGTAGATATAAATACACATGTAAAGGTTAACTTCTAAATACAGGTTTTCACAGTTTTCTGATTAGTACAAAACTTGCTTTGAAATTACATAGTCACACCTAATGGATGCTACCTGGGAAAGGGTGCACGACTAGTAATGATTACAATTTTGAATTTTTCATATAGAATAGAAATGATACAATAAATGCATATCTGCCATACATAGTTATACAAATGTACATGGCCTATATTGATATGCCCATGAATCTTTGACAGCTCATCTCAGAAATCATTACATTTGCTAAATGGGTGGTGAAAATAGAGGTAGAGGTCAGGAGAGATAAGCACTGATAATTTGTTTTAAAATATTATCAGATTAAGTACATGAAACATGGTTTGACTGAACATATTAACATGCAGGTGTGAATGTATTGAATATTTCTATTGATTAATTGATGGTGCAATACTGTTGTAATGTAATACATGTCAATACAGCCTATCTAAAACTCTTATCTGTTAAATCCCCAATCAATTCTTACAAGTTCAGTTGCCATAGCAAATTATCAAATTGTCATCTGTGGGGATTATCAGAATAACATCATGTGCAACTACCCGGAATCAGATGAAGATTACAGTGAAACTTCTGTAGGGACACAAGAAAGTCAGCCTTAAATTAATTAGGAGGTTGTACATGTATTCATTAAGATGTTGGTTTGTACACAAGTGGTTCTTTTGGGGGCAACAAAAAGGGTCTTTGTGACCAAGTGGTCTTTACATACAGGTGGTCTCTAATGTAGGTGTTACCGTATTTTCATTTGTTCATTACCCAATCTTTGAAGGAATAGATTACTTATTCCTGGCATAGAGACACTTAACCCTACCTTCTTACTCCTGCTTGGTCAAAACTAAATCAGAGACTCTTTGGCTCATCAGTTGTCTGTGTGTGTTGACTCAAGCCTAGAAAATGAGACTTTTTGCCATGTCTGCTCAGCTGGTTCATACATACAGTGAGTATCATCACTTACATATATATTTAGGACCATGCATATCTGTGAGTCAGGGACCTTAATTCTTGGGTCAGTGTAGCATTGAAATGTGGAGATTTGTAATAGAAAGCTTGTCTTGAGACCAGTTGATCAGGGGGTTGAGTCTAAGAACAGCAGTACATTTAGTAAATAGATATAGTAGATTCACTTACTTGTACACAAATAGAAGCTGTCATCTTGTTTATATAGATTTAATCTCAATAGAATTCATTTAATCAGACTACTAATGATCATGAATCTTGTTTAGAGTGTTTATTCATGATGTTGTTGATACAAACTTTGACGGAATTGACTTGCTTTACCTGTCCTGCAAATGAGACAGTTAAACCCAGCCTCACGTAACAGAAGGTATTGGTACAATGTACATAAAAAAAATCCCCCAGTGCTCAATGGTCCGAAGTGCTGAGCATGATGATGATGATGATGATATGTCAAAATGTAAAGCCTTTCACCTTCATTCAGTGGTGACTCAATATATGTGAAAGATGCTTGAGTTGATATTTATCATAAACCTCAACAGCAACAACAAAAATGATCAGACAACTACATGTATGTGTATGTGCATCCATATATGATTTGTTTAAAAGTATCCCCTTATAATTAGGACTGATTACATGTATAAAAATAATGTGAAACATGATTGAAGTTAGTCTGCCTGGTTTTTGTAAGATGCATACTTTTGTATAACAAATGGTGCATGGTACATTGTATGTACATGTATACTTATTGGATATTAACCCCAGAAGTCAAATGACAGTCTATACTCTACAGTCACACTAGTGCTGTGGCCTTATTGCACCTCATGTTTTGTGACACATATTGTGTTTTTGTAAACAAGTGCGGGGATTCCATTTCCACTTGAGTGAATTTTGAAAGTAAAACATACAATTTTTCATTACGCCATCTTCCCTATTTTCATTTTACTGTGAGGACATTTGTCAAAGTGGCAACAGTCATTTACTAAATGGCAAAACAAACATGAAACAGGATGTTTGATTTGACATGTAGTTTGTGATATTATTTGATCCCCACAACAGGAAGTTAACTTAGGGTATTAGCATTTATGCATGTACTAGTGGTATGGTGATCTTGGCGTCTTTTTAAGTCTCGCGCTTACAAATATGATCTTTGATAAGAAAACCTATGTCCTTTATCAAGAGGGAAGTACTGTAGACTACTGATATATGTGTCTGTAAAATCTCCAAGCAAGTAATTTATGTTGTAGTCTAGTTGTAACAGTTCATTTGGAGTAAGTTCTACTAGACTATTGGATCGGAAAGTCAGGCACAAACCTAAGTTATTACTAATATAAGTATTATGTTTCAGTAAGGTAGGATTTCTTGTAATGCCGTCATTCATATAGTTAAAGTTACTCTTCTGCTCTAGCTCATTTCTGTGTTATCTGTCTGTATAGATAATATATGGTTTTATGCAAATCATATATGTATTTAATCATTCATGTTGTAAATTCCTTTGTTGCTGTTTAATATTCCACTTGAGAATCTTTCATTCATATGGAGGTGTCACTGAATGTCATTAAAGGGCTTTAAATTTTGGCCTGTGCTCAGCATTTAGGGCCATTGAACAGAACGGAATCTTCAACATGCCAATACCTATTATTACCCGACTCTCTATTCAAGTAGAGATGAAGCTTTTTACTGTTTACTTATTAAACTACTAAAATACCATAGAATCATGTTAGAGGGCAACAGTCAACTGTTGCCTAGTTTTGCTACATGTACATGCACAACAGTTGTGCGCACACAGTATCCTCCTCTCATATTGGCCCAATTCAAGCAAAATTCAGTATATATATATATAGATTTTCTGATAAGACTTTAGGAAGAATCAGTAAATAAATCATTTGTTTCATACATGTAGGTACATGTACTAGAAACAGTCAAATCATTGAATCTCAATAATAGGGAAGACCTAGAGAGTTCAGCCTTTGGCCTCAGGCAACAGTTCCTTGGTATCGCCTGCTACCTCAGAAATTAATAATTTGACTGTTCCACTAGTACCAATGAAACAACTGCTTACAGTGATATTGGATCCTGGACCAGCCACATCCCTGATGATACTTGATCTCTGGAACTCTTGGCTCAAGGGCTAGCCTTCAACATGTTCTTGCTATTCTTATAGTATAGGCCTAAGGTTACTCTTAGGTAGCAGCCTTACCTGCTTGTATAACATAAATTGTATACTTACAGTGTACCTCTGTAAGTCCTTTGTCACAGTAGGTGTTGGCACTGTAAATAGCCCACCCTACTCTACAGCCACAGGTGCCTAGCTTAGGAAAAATTTGTCTCTCTTCACTCGCACATGGTGACGTACCTATAACTAATTCATTTGTATACATTGTACATGTACATGTACATGTATATATGTCTGCTTCATATACATGTAAATGTATTGTACCACATTCACATTCTTGTGTATAGAAATTCAGGAAAGCTGATTGTTTCATTTAGCCTTGGATTAAATGTATGCAGAGCTTATGAATCCTTAGATAGCATAAACATGCAATAAAAAAAGAAGGAGTTGTCGTGATCAAGATACAATCTCTTTTACCAAGGATATACTGTCTTTCAAGACAGGTGGTCTCTTGAGTCCTCTCAATGAGACTATTTGACAAAATTACATTTGATAAGTGGTCTTTTAAGTCGGACATGTCTTTTGTGATTGTGATCTCCCAAGACAGGTTTCCTTTATATGACTTCTACATCTGTTCTCGCAGAATTTTCACATTCTTAATGAAATGATAATCCTGTTTTGTTCTATCAGTTAACTTAATCATTTGAATTACATGTACATGTACAGTCAGCAACACTTCACACTTGCCTGTTGGATAAGCCTAATTACATTGGCAGTTTCTTTGATACATAATCAATAACAAATTCATATCACCCAGTTTGACTGGCTTCCAAACATTGGTCTGTGTAAAACTAGTTTCTCTAACAGCCAGAACTCGATGCAAGGTTAGTGAGATACTGGTGATTGCTATGATGTAAGCTTGTCAGTACATTGTATAATATACTCATTAAAGTATATAGTGAAGCCTTGCTTATCTGGACACTTTTGTTCCCATGCAAATTTTCTAGATAAACGAAACGTCAGGATTGACCTATTGCCAACGTCTAACTCATGGCTCTTCATATGCTTTTTGATGTCAATTGATTATGACGTCATATTTAAAAAATGTTTGACGGGCCATTTCATTGTGATGTCATAGTATAAAAACATGCTGTGTCGGGCATTTGGCGATAGGTCAATTACCGAACCATTCCATTTAAAATACCTTTTACATGTATGTTTCTATACATATATTTTTTTTTCTGTGGAAAAAGTAGGAAAGAGGCATGATGGGGTATACTGATAGATATTTTATCTCTTAAGTCAGCATCCTGTAACCTACATGTATATACAGGTATAAACTTCAGTGTAATCAAGATTTCATCATCACTGTGTTCCTTTTGGGCCTCCGTGGCCAAGTGATTAGCTTGTTCGACTTTGAAGCAAAGGGTCCGGGGTTTGAATCCGCGCAGTGCCACTCCGCGGTTGGCTGTCCCTGTCTTTGGGATGAGACAGTAAAAACCAAGGTTCTGTTTTACAGTAGGTGTTGGCACATTACAGAACCCTCCCTGATCTATGGCCATACATGCAAGTGCTGAGCATAGGCAAAATTTGTCACCCTTTACTGGCACACAGTGATGTCTCCATATAAGTGAAAGGGTCTTGAGTGGGACGTGAAACAACAATTCAACTATTCAGACAACCAAGAAGTCCTGAATGTCATTAATACGTATGGGATTTGACATTTCACTGGAGTTTCAATGGTCAAAAATTGCTACATGTAAATACATAAAAAAGGGCAGTGGTATAGAAAAACATAGTAGGGTAAGAGAAAATAGAGTGAGGGGTAATTCAGATAGCATGGTTATTAATTGAAATAGCATGATGGTACCTCTACGCTATATAAGGCTCCTGTCAAGTAAGACAGCATGTATAACTTGCACACTTGACACGTATCAGTAATATTTATTTTGAAGCAGATGTACAAAAGTGTTGAGGACAAAGGTCAAATGAAGTAGTTTGCTTTGTTGTTGTTCTTTCCCTCAGACAGGATATGCACTCATCCTGCCTTCAATAAATATAGAAATGAATCGAGTTTCAATTTACTACTAAAATTGTAGTCAGGAACTGCTAGCTTGTTTGATAAGATCTCCGTCATTTGTTAAAAACTCGTCAACATCCACAAATAATGATAAAAAAGACCATGTAAAGTAATTTTTTTTCAATCTTTCATTCAAACAAAAACATAATTGAATACAAGTCAGCGATGTTGGGCTATGTTTCGAATTAGTTGAGAAATAGCCTAGACCAATGCGAAGAACTCTAGCACCTTGTCAATGATCTTGAAAGTGCCGTGGCAGAGTGATTAGCGTGTTCGACTGCAAATCGGAAGATCTGGGTTGGAGCTGTGTCAGCGCCACTCCACCGTTGGCCGTCTTTGTCCTCGCCCGTCCCTCTGATGAGACAGAAAAAACTGAGGCCCCTTGTCACAGTAGGTGTTGGCACATTCAAGAACCCTCCCTGCTCTACAGCCAGTAGTGCCGAGCATAGGCAAAATTTGTAGCCCTTCACCGGCACACAGTGACGTCTCCATATGAGTGAAATATTCTTGTGTGGGACGTTAAACAACAATACCATACCATTTTGAAAGTGCCTAATGAATACTTGTCATTGAGAGTTACTTTATACTTACATGTATTGTTACTCTTGAAATTCAAGAAACCGATGATGCTGGAGTCTTTTCAACCTTACCCATCAATCCATGGTGAAGTACATACATGTATACTGCTACAGAGCCACAATAGGCTCTAGACTTTGTGTGGTCATTTATTAAAAAAAAACAATAAATATCGGCATATCATATTGAATAATATTGATTTGTCTTGAAGCACAATTTGTGGAACATCCATCTTTTAAAGAGCCAATATTTGAGTTCAGAAGATTCATTTGATGAACTTGCAATTATTATATCAGAAATATGAAAGAAAAGTATTAAATATCTTATAGATAACAAAATACCTCTCTCTCTCTCTCTCTCTCTCTCTCTCTCTCTCTCTCTCTGAATAATTGATTTCCCTTTATAATAAGGTTGATTTTAGCAAGTCAATAATACAACACATTTATACAATTTTCAGCTTGTCTTGGGAGCTGATTGATTTTTGTGTTTTTCTTTCTGTTTTTCCATAAACACAGTACACTGAGTGCTGAGTTGTCTGGCTTAGATGTATATGCCAGCCCAAGGGAAACGCCAATCACACTAGGTGCTAGGTAGGAATTGCTTTTCTTTCATTAGTTCTCACAGCTCTGTGCTCTGCAAGTTCAGTGCAATGCACATGCATGAAACATAGAACTCTGGTTAATTGTGGAATTGTTTGCTTCTAAACTATCGTGGAGACTACTACAGGCAGTGTTTTAAAGGTAACATTATTTCATTGAAGTCCTACATGTTTGTAGCAGTGACATGGATATCAGTTACTGCATTTAGACATTTCATAGATCTCATAGCTGATAATTCTGGGGATTTGGATTCGAAGAGTTGCTTCCATGTAGGTACAGTATCTCCATGTAGATAGACTTACAGTTAATTATGCTCTAGTCTGATCTATAAAAGCTGACTGTTTGTTTGATGTGAGCAGGAATGACACCACGGTATGCTTCATTTCTCTCCTCTTTAACACCAGTATTGATTACACAACAAACAGGAGAAGATAGGTATAACGTGTATAGAACTAAACATCTGCTGCACGTGTGCTCTCTCTCTCTCTCTCTCTCTCTCTCTCTCTCTCTCTCTCTGGTGTATGTAAGCATGCTTGTGGAAGAAGAGATAGGTAGAGCAAGGGTTGTGCACAATTACAGTAGGACCTGTCATGTAAGACCACCCTTGTAGTGAATGATACAAGTATATTGTGGACTTTTACACAGTTGACTTGTATTATAAGACAGGTTTTATTTTTTGGGGACAAGTTGTCTCTTTTAAAGTAGTTTTAAATCAAGACATGGTTTCAAAACAGTGGTCTCTCATGATACATTGTACATGTAGGTTTCATTGTATTGTAAATTCAGTTTTAAACCGAGGTCCCGTGTCACAGTAGGTGTTGGCACGTTAAAGAACCCTCCCTGCTCTACGGCCATAAGTGCTGAGCACAGGCAAAATTTGTCGCCTTTCACCGGCATACGGTGACGTCTCCATATGAGTGAAATATTCTTGAGTGGGACGTTAAACAACAACAAAACAAACAAAAACAAAATTCAGTTTTATTGGTAAAAATAATAATTTTGCTCAATTAAATTATTGTGTTTACTGTGGAAAAAATACATTTTAACATATGATTATGAATAACTTAAACTGAACATGCACTTTATACTTGCAGTAATATGATTTAAACCTTAGTTTTGCTGATTTGCAAAATACTGGTATATGTTCTTCAAAATTTCCCATAATTGGTAGTATCGGTATTCAAATCCTAGTAAACTTAAAAAAACAAAAAAACAAAAAACTTGTACACATTGATGTATATGTAGCTGTACATCTGAAGAAATGTTCTATTAAAATGTCATGCTGCCTTATGCTAGTATGTATATACTGCTATTACATGTACATAATTGTTGAGTGAACTGTGAGGAAATGGTTGGTTTGAATGTTGACTTGTGTACAGGTTACACCCATTCATTCTATTTCCCACTGTTACATGTGAAATATAAGCAGGTGAGGTGATAGATTTGATAGTCACTTTAATTGCAAGTAGCTACACCTTTAAGATGACATTAGTGTCAATGCACCTCAATGAAAGTGATGTTTATGTGACACAGTAATGTCACAGTCATTTATTTACATGACAGCTGTGTAGGACACACGTGTGTTCAGCAATTGCTAAGAAATACACATGCATGCATGATGACTTTATTCACCATATACATAGTATATAAAATGTATTTATATACCTACCTGGCTGGATCTGATGTAAGAGCTATTTTAGGCAAATTGGCATACTAATTCTAATATTTGTTCAAATTGTTGTACACACTGCCTGTAATAAAATACTTAAGTAAACAAATGAATTACAGTACCTGTTATAGATATCATGAGACATTGACATGTACTTGTGTTGGACTGCCATGGCCTAGTAGTTAACATGTACACCTCCTGATCATAAGGTTATAGGTTCAAACCCGAGCCATGCTGCAGTTGGCTGTCCCTGTCTTTGGGAAGAGACAGTATAAGCCAAGGTCCGAGTCATGGTATGTGTCTTCACATTAAAGAACCCTCTTTGCTCTACAGCCATTAGTGCTGATCATAGGTAAAATTTGTTGCGCTTCAGCGGCACACATTGACATCTCCATACAAGTGAAATATTCTTGAACGTGACCCACATTATGCTGTAAACAAGGACATAGCATTTACATAACACAACCTAATATATATATATATATATCTTAATTTGTTTGTACTATCTGACTTGATTTAAAACTTATTTCATAACATACTGCAATTTTCATATGTACATGCATGACTCAGCATCATACTTTATAATTCAATAAAACCACACCCATCTTTCTAGTTTTCTGGTTCTTTTAGGTAAAAGTTATGGTTTGATGTATATTTATTAATAAAAACACTAGTAATAAAATTATGGCTATAAAGTACAACTAGCATGTATATTGTTATAATGATGTACATGAAGAAGATGCATGACTTGGATATTGATGTATGGTGTAGTTGAAATATGAATGTGCAGGTTTCTCATTGTTGTGAGTCCTAGTTTTGCATATAGCCACACTGTATTCATTTTCATTTCTGTATACATGTATATACAATAGTTAAATTTGTCGTGAGAGACCACTTATAAGAAAATAAGTTTTTAAATAGTCATATGAATAAAACCTGCGAGTGTCATGAGGGACCACCTGTCTTGAGAGATAACATTTTTTTCATTGGCAAAAGTGGAGATCTCTTAAGACAGGTTCTAATGTAATTTCATCCCTATCCCTAATGCTTTTAATGTGTTTAAGTTCTTAGACACATGTGCATGTAAATGGTAGACATTTGACATAAAGAAACTACATGTGTAACAATTAAGGTACCTGTATTCCATGGAATGTGTCAGATAGAGATGTTTTCATTGAGGAAACCATGTCCACAGTATAGTCTTCCCTGATGATTGAGGTTTTTCCAGGTCTTTGATTTTTACTCTTCAGAGTTAAAGGTTCGTAAATGTGTACATTTGTATATTAAGAAATTAAACCTCTTCTCCTTGTTTTTTTATTTTCCACGAGCATATAGGTAAAAATTTAAAAACCTTCACCAGCACTTGGTGACATTTTGCTGAGCAAAAGATTCTAAAGTGGGATGTTAAACAACTGCAATGTCTAGACAATATTTGTTACATGTGTTTCCTGTTTAATTGATCTTATTCAATAGTGTTATAATGATTCAAAGTTAAAGTATTGCACCACTGTAGTAGCATTGTGGTTAGACCCATACATATGTAGGAGGTTCTGGTTAGAATACAGGTCTTGAATAAACTGTGGTTGACACATGGCAATCATTGATCCTCCAGGCTGTAGGCATCAAGAGGGAAAGATGAAGTGCAATAAGATGACACCTTCATACCAAGCATCCTTGTAGCAATGTTTAATTGTTTCATTGACACCTTTAAACAAGCATCCTTGTAACAATGTTTAATTACTTCATGAATACCAAGGGAATTGTCAAATCATTGATTTGAGGTTGCAGGGAAGACTTTTACATGTAAGAACTGTTGCTAGAGTCTGTAGGTAGAGGCTAACAGTTCTCTTGGTCTCCTCTGCTATCAAGGTTCAATAATTTTACTGTTCCCCAGTTTCAATGGAACAAATGATTCATCATCCAATTCTCTGTTCAAGGGACTTTCTTAACTTCTAGTCAGAAATATATCATGAACTGAATTCTGCTTGAATAGAGCATGAGATGGGAAAACCATGTGAGCACTATTGTAAGGTATGTAACATTATTGTAACAGTCACATTGTAAATTCAGTACGCTGGTTGTATTGTTGTTTAACATCCCACTCAAGAATCTTTCACTTAGACAGAGATGTCACCATATACATGTACTGGTGAAGGGCTATAATTGGCCCATTCTTGGCACTTCTTGCCATTGGGCAAGGAGGGTTCTTTAATGTGTTGACGCCTACTATGACACATGACCTGAATCCCCCAATTTTTACTGCTTTGTCTGAAAGATAGGGACAGCCAACTGCAGTGTGGCCCAGATTCATACCTACTGTACAATCTCACAATTAGAAAGGGAACATGATAACCACCAGGGCCCAATTGTTCAACATTTGGTTAAATTTAACCGAGGTTTAAATATAACTGGGCCTTGTAGAAATAAAATAACCAAGCCTCAAAGCTTTAAAAAATTTAAAAAGGTTTGATTCAACCTCAACAATGATTTTTTTTAACTGAAAAATGTTATTTCTAGGCTGAATTTCAAACCTTGGACAAGTTGGTTTTATTTATCCTAGGGTTTAAATTTAACCAGCTGATGAACAACTGGACCCTGGCCATGATGGCCTCTTGCTAATTGTGAAAACACATCACCTGCATATATTCAACCATATAGCAGCATACATGTAGTACTTTGCTATGTTGATTCAATAGAGTTCTCATTACCTTTGTTTTGTCGTATCTCAATGACAGATACAAAAAAAATAAAAGCAACGTGTAAATAAGACAAATAAACAAAAGCAAAGAGGTACCATACCCAAAGAATATGTATTGTTCAAAAAGTTGTTTGTTTGGGTAAATCAGGTGGAAAGCCATTATTCTATTGTCTCACCTTGGCTCAGTAAAATTTGATCTCTTTTGATGAGTCATATTACAGTGTTCAGCTAGATATGCATATATAGTGGGGCCTCATTAATCTGGACCCTTTTATTCCCAAGCATACTGCATGGATAAATGGAGTGTTAGGATAAATGAAACATTAATTTCATAAAAACAAGTGCAATTTGAAAAAAAAATTTCCCTGGAAATTTCATCCAGAAGGTGAAGCATTCGATTAATTGGCATCATGATTAATGAGGCTTGACTGTAGTTCTATATACAGGGTATGGAACAAATACTAGCTATTGACTATTGTATGATCCGTGCTTTCTGATGTAGGAAGTGATCACGATTTTTAGGTCAGAGAGGTAAGTTGTACGAGCACGTAACCTAACTTTTATTTTTATAAGAGTAGACAAAGTAGTCCACTTGTTGTGGAGTACTTTTAGTGAATTTGTATGCCCCCGTAATTACTTGGTAAGGGACATATAGGACATATAAGGGACATACTAAAGGGTTTTTAGAGATCATTGACCTATTAAATGGGTCATATAACCATTGTGGTAAAGTGCTTTACATGCATGTATGAAATAGGCATGTTGAAAAATAAATGGTGTAAAACAAAACTTCACAACTAGGTATTTAATTGCTCGGCCCTCGAGAGAAATATAGGGTCTTAACATTGTAAAACTACAATATCCTTTAAGTCTTTCAACTTTGAATGTGTAAATTCTTGAAAGTCTGTACATAGAACAACCTTCATTTAATGTAAAGACAGGAGAAAATACATGCAAAAGCTGCTTTAAAATAGTTGGTGATATTTAGATAGTTCTTTGCAGCCAGGCTTTTCTCCTCATTTACTGAAAACAAAACTATACCATATGACTAAATAATTATGGAGCGCTGTTTGAATTAAACAAACAAAAACCAGTAAAAATGTTATTAACTGATTCAATCAGCATTTAATTTGTATGCAAGTTTGTAAAATCGCCAGGGACATTATACTTGGGTGTACTATAGTGTTATCCATGTTCTATCCTTCAGTCCCTCTGTCATTTTGTCCTTCCCTTATAATTATACCCCTACAACAAAGCTACACTGTATTCACCATGTCTGTCTGTCCATCCGTCTGTCTGTCTGTCCATTTATTTCCNNTTGTTACTTCACACATGGGTTGCCAGTGACTCAGGAGGATCCCTATCGATTTTGGGGTTCAGAGGTCAAGGTAACAAGACTCTGTTCTTTGAAAATTGTTTCTGCACCATAACTTCACATATGGGTTGCCCATGACTCAAGGAGGATTCCTACTGTTTAACTGTTTTGGGTGATCGGAAGGTCAAAGGTTTCTTGAAAATGGTTTCCACACTATCATTGCTGCCGGGGGGGGGGGGGGGGGGGGGGGGGGGGGGTATAAATACAATTAGGACAGTTCGAGTATAGTTTCCAATCATTATATTCATGAACATTTTGAATTGAATTTGGTATTTAGATCTACTCTGAGCATAAGCAAGTCAAGTTTTTATTTGGGTTTGGTTCAATGTATTGACGTACATGTACATGTAGGTATCCCCTTTGAGCTCAGAAAATTTCAGAGAATTCATTTTGTCTGTTCATTATCTCAGCCATACATATATATTTGGAATTGCAGATAGGTATATACCAGTACATCTGTCATGTCAAAATAGGTCATGTTTTTACATGTATTTGGTTGGGGTAGAATAAGTTTTAGCAGAGTTACAATGTATGCCTCATCGACTTTTGCTGCTTTAAAACTGTGTTGCAACTGTAGGCCTGCATTCATGCCACTTGAGCAACACATTTAGTTCTTTTTTTAACATCACAAAAGTTACAATTTGGTTATGGGTACAATAAAAGTTAATAATTCACATAACACTAAAAATTTCTTAACTCTAGTCTCTCAGCCAATCAGATTTCAGGATTTTGTAGCTGGAGTTGGGAAAATTCTGAGATTTGAGTAAGTTCTTAAGTTTTATGGTGCTAGTCCCTGAACACACTGGCTCATTGGCCTTTGGTGCAAAATATAAACAGGCATTTGTTTATGTCTTTATTATAGTTTTCACTTTGCAAAATACGGCTTATAAACTTTCTAAGATACAATTTTCCGACACCAACAGAAACTAATTAGTAAGTCTGAAAATACATCTGTAAACTAAATATACAATTGTAGAAAAGAGACATATATTTTACAAAAATGCTTGTAGTATTTTTATCAAAATACGTGTATGGTCATATTTTCACCAGATTCTGCAAAATATGTGTCTAGTACAGCCGTATTTAAAAAAAAAATTACAATAGGAATACATGTACACGTATGTGTCATCATTTCGTATGGTTATAAATGAAATAATGTATTCTTGATTTGGGTGTTAAACAACAGTAAACACATAAACAAGTTATAGGATTGAGTTCAAGTACAGGTATTGTATGTAGGAAGCTTGGTCATAGAAGGGGGATTATCTTTTTTTTCTTAGGTACAAGTATTACATCCTCAGCCAATGGAAATAATCAGTTGTGGAAATAGTGGGGAAAAAACATATTTTGTCATATTTCCTGTGGAAGTTAGAATACTGTTACTGAATATACATTTCAGGATATGACAATTTGAGTGATCCTGGAAACTTTAACTACATGTATTTTGATAGCAATTGTTTAAACCCTCGAAACTGAAACCATTTCCTTGAGTTGATACAACAGATATTTGCCATGAATCAAAATACTTATTCAGTACTTGTATATCAAATCAATGTTTCTGTATTATATGTATATTTATCAAGTGCTTTCTGTCTTTATTGTTTGATTTACAATTTTTAATTCAGTTTAACCTATATATACATAAATGAAAGTTATACATGTATGTGTACTGTGATGGGGCCGCCATGGCTGAGTGGTTAGCGTGTTCAACCTCGAATCGAAAGGTCCAGGGTTCGAATCTGCACAGCGCTAAGCTGCAATTGGCCGTCTCTGTCTTTTGGATGTAACAGTAAAACCTGAAGTCCCATGTCACAGTAGGTGTTGGCACTTTAAAGAACCCACCCTGCTCTACGGACAGCAGTGCCGCATACAGGCCAAATTTGTCGCCCTTCACCGGCACACAGTGACATCTCCATATGAGTGAAATATTCTTGAGTGGAACGTTAAACAACAATGCATGTACTGTGATGTGCGGAATAGACTTCACTGTAATTTCTCTAGTAAGAGAGCATGAACTGAAAGAAATCCTTGAAAGCCTAACATTCAATTTGGTACAGAGAAATAATTATTTGTAGTTGTTGTTGTTTAACGTCCACCTGAAGAATTTTTCACTCGTCTGGAGACCTCGCTAAATTCTAGAGAAGGGCTACACATTTTGGCCTACCGAGTATGCTCAGCACTCAAGGCCATTGACCATTGAGTTTCTTTAAGGTGCCTATACTTTCTTGTGACATGTGGCCTAGGTAAGGTTCAAGTCTATGACTTCTTGGTCTGAAGTTGAACATAGGAGCTGTTAGTCACCTGAATTAAGAGATCACCTGTTATACGCCACAGTTTCTAAGCCCCCACGACCAATAGTCCAAAAGCATATTAGTCTAACCTGTCTTGGCAACACACAGAATTAAAGGACTACCTATCTTAGTAACCTGTCTTGGCAACACACAGAATTAAAGGACTACCTATCTTATGTGACCTAAATGTACGTTTCACAAAATGACTTTTTTTTATATAAATCACCTGAATTAAGAGACCACCTGTCATATGTGACCCTTTTTGCCCCTTCCTTTGAATGATCTCTTAAAACAGGTTAGTATGAAATTTACACTTTTCTGTATGTTCTGATTTCATCTGTTTTCAGTCCGTCTGTTGATCCATCCATCCATCCATGTACATATACATGTATGCATAGTTTGTCCAGATATCTTCTCTTACAGTTTTAGAGCTGATCAAAGTACAACATTGATATTTTGCAGAAACGATAAACACACAAGTTTATAGAATTTGCAGGGATTTCATTACACGTTTTACCTGGGTCTAATGGAATCAGGAAATTAGTGGAATTTATGTCAGAAACTCAGATTGGGAGTTTTAAGTGAGATGGCCTTACTGGGATCCAGATTCTACTGTCTATTTATTGTATTCTACTATAGATTTGAAGTAGTGCCTGTTACTTCTATGTTGTTTTAACATTACAGGTAAACAATCTATGAACTCAGACGCTAGAAATGGGAAATATATTAAAGGTCTTATGGAAAGATAACCCATCTACTGAAAACGACGATTTTGTTTTTGTTGATTTTGAGGGTAAGTTTCTAGAGATTTTCTTCCTTTCATCAAACATCATCAAACTAATTTTTTGCTTTTTTTTCAGTAGAGGACAGGAGAGATAGAGGCGTGTAATGGGAAACTTGTTAAAAGTTTTGTGTCAGGCTGATACTGCTTCCAAAGACAATGACATATTTGTAGATTTTGAGTGTAAGTTATTTATATAGTAAGACTATCAGCTGCTTCCTTGCAACACCAGTATAATAAGTATATATATATCTTCCTATGTGCTTGTCATCTGCCATGGGAGTTAGCATGTCTATCCAGCATTTAACATTAGCATGTTTCAGTAGGTCTTGTTTACGTATCCCTTGTTGACTTTCTGTGAGTACTAGAGGAGAGTGGTTATGTTGTATTTTCTGTTTCCATTCTTTATTGTCGAGGTACCCCTCAGATTCATTTTGATTATTTGATTCAGCATTTCTTTGTATTCTATGTAAGGTTTGGCTCAATTTGATTTTTGTTACAAACTTTCTTAAGAATGTATTTCCCGAGATCCTAATTTACAGGTATGGTTAAATACTTTGTAGCTTCAGCTGAGCCTCCTTATTCTCACTTGTAGTTTTCATTTAGTCCCCCAGTATATATACAGTCTAACCTGCCTTAGCGACCCACTGAATTAAAGGAAAACCTGTCTTATGTGACCTAAATGTGTGGTTTCCAAAATGGTTTTTTCCTACATAAATCACCTGAATTAAGAGACCACCTGTCATGTGTGACCCTTTTTGCTCCTTCCCTTGGATAGTCTCTTAAAACAAGTTCGACTGTATACTTATTAATTTTGTGGTTGACATTAAGCATTTGCTGAGCAGAGGCTAGGCTCACAGTCATCCTTCATGTTTGAGAACTGTCATGGCTCCATGTTAAAGCGCTCGTCCTCCGAGAAGGTGATAGGTTTTTTCCAGTCCTTTGAATGATATAGTAAACCCAAAGGTTCCATGTAACAGTAGGTGTTAATTGGCTCAAGTTCAGAGCATTGGCAAAACATTTAACCCTTTTAACACCATAGACTGTAATGGACTGGTCTATGACAATGGAAAATAGCATACCATTTTGACACTTGGGGTTGAAGGGTTAAGCCATTTCCTGCATTCATTTCCATATGAGTGAAAGATATCTTTCTTTCCTTGTCCATCAAAATTATAATTTATCTCACCTATCCAAACTCCTTGAAACTGCTGATCATTATCTTTTCCTGTCTTTTTCTGTATTTCTGATGAGCTCTAATCTTTTCTCTGTTGATTCATCATAGGAGTGGGGAGTGGGGAGATGCTACCCCGAAAGTTTTAGTGATGTTAGGGAAATTAGAAACATGGGACGCTGATAAGGGACAAACATTCTTATTATAGATAGATACATGTATCTTAATGTAGATATGATATTGTCTAGTTGTCTAGTAGAATAGTAACAGCAAATCCAGTACCATATTTGCTCACTTGTAAATAATGAGACTTGTAAAATGATGAAGCATGCAGTAGAAAGTCTTTGAAGCTGGAATATGTTGTTGATATCCTCTTTAGCATTTGAAGTGGTTTAAAGGATTTGTGAAATTGATACTTTAGTTTCAAAGTATAAATAGCGTGATTGAAGTTTGGTACAGTTATGTGCATGAATAACACCAGGGTTGATTAAACACCTTAAAGTCAAGGAATTATCATGACTAGGATCTTGAAAAGTAGTTAGATTGAATATTGGACTTCTGATTGTAAGTACAGCAGCACTGGCCACCCAAATGATGTAATCATACTCACCATTGTAATTTTTCACTTGCAATAAAAGCTTCCTGACTAAGTAGCAGGCAAATGGATTTATTTTAACTCTTTGGACCAGTCAGAGCTCAACTGGCAGAAATATCCATATCGTCAATTTCTAGCAGCAGCTACAGTTTTAAAGATAATGAAATAATATGCCTCTATTTTTGTCTTTATTTTTTTCCCTATACATTCTCCGTTTCCTTATATGTAGTACATGTGTATCCATTGTTTCGTTGTACTTTATATTCCACATAGAGCATGAAATATTTTATTTGGACTTGTTTCCGAGAGTATAGTTTTAGTATTAAAAGGGTAGATTAGATATACATATTCTTTAGAATGTAGTTTATATTTTCCATAAATAGCTTACATGTAGATAATGACTAATGTTGCTTTTGATAGATTCCCTAAAATATATTTTTTATTGCACAGCATACTAAGAGTACGTTCTCTGGGTTTGTTCTCTAGAATGTAGTTTTTGTTTCCAGATAGACCCGACTATACATTTTAACAGTTGATTACCGGTATACAGTGGAACTTGTCTTGAGAGATTACTTGAAGGAAAACATAATTTTAGAAAGAAGCAATGAATGAAGCTTGTCATGAGAAACCAATTCTTTTGAAAGATCACATCTACATGGCAGAAGGGGCAGTCTCTCAAGACAGGTTTTACTGTACTTTGGAGTACTTCTGTTAAGACTGGTAGGTGTAATGTTCTCAAGTCCAGGCATAGATGGTTTCCTCTTTTTTGATTAAACATTAAAAACGAAGGTTTTGTGTCATAGATTGGTGATGTTGTGGCATTATATTGCTTGTTTATACACATACATTCATGTAGGCTAAGTACTTTAGATTATTATCATTAGGTGATGTCATGTAGAGTATATGCAGGCACACATATTCAGTAATTAGGAACATTATCTGATAATACTATTAGCTTAATTAACAACATTAGAACCCATGTAAAAGTATCCTCCTACATAATTCATAACTTGACCATATGCCTATAATCTC
>JACSZP010038522.1:260-24899 GCA_016161895.1 Pinna nobilis | reverse complement strand
ATTACAGAATATCAAGGCACAAAGGTGTTGAAACAATGCAAATCTCTAATACACAACCATGAAGAATTTGTGTATCTTGATGTTGGCATTTACATTCAAATCGGTATAATCATCATACATGTATCTCATTGCTAGATTGAGAAATAATACACACCCCTGAATATGAGCAAAGCCAGTGATAAGAGAAGGGCCAAAATTCTTTTTGAATTCATGGAACCTACTTCCATCCACTATGCGAGCAATCACCTGAAAAAAAGTCAACACAAAAAATTAACATCTGGAAATCAGTGAAGGTAAATGACTGATACAGATATTAAGCAGATTTTGTATTTCATACCTTAAACTCTTGTCTTTGAGCTTTAAATCTTTATGCAATTCACCCTCAAATCTTTATGCAATTCACCCTCATCTACACCATTTGCAATCAAATCTGATTCATTTGAAAATAATAAATTAGACTGTGACTAAATTTGGTAAAATAAAGTAATACTTTGTCAAATGTTTGATATTAAAACTTCTGGCACCTATCAATTACAAGAAATTTTAAACTTTTGCCTTAACATGAATGTCTGTAAATTTTAGTTGCCATTTTTTTTATCCCTGGAAGTAATTCTTTTACTGGCATTTCTGTCCATTAGCCCAGGCTAGCTTTTAGTGGCCATTTTTTTATACCTGGAAGTAATTCTTTTACTGGCACTTCTGTCCATTAGCCCAGGCTAGCTTTTAGTGGCCAGTTTTTTATGCCTGGAAGTAATTCTTTTACTGGCATTTCTGTCCATTAGCCCAGGCTGGGTAAAACTGCTCATTCAAGTGGTCAGGGTTTGAAGCACTAATCATAATATTGATTCAAGGGGCATCAGAATGTAAAGAAAGGACTTTTAAAAGTACATGTATTAAGACTTGACTTGAAAGGATTACAAACAAAAGATGCTCAGCTCGGTTTGGATAGAATATTACATTTACTACAACAAACCTTGTATGTATCTATTCTGTTATCTGAGGATAAAAGTCCAAGTAGCTCATTTGCATCATACAGTGGTTCATCAGCTGTACCCGTTACGTTACCATGGTTTTTTAATGTTGCTACAATATCACGAGTCGTGCTGAGGGCTTCATCTTCAGTTGCTGCAAAGTAGTCTGTACATCCACTGACACTATAAAAAGGAAAGTGAAACAGATTTAGCACAAATATCCACTTACAATTTTAAAAGGATCAATAGAGATTTAACATACATGTTAGGTGAGAAGGAGCCATCCTAAAATATACTCCTCAAAGAAGAGGAAACTTGAAATACATGACACAAGTTTGAAAAGAAAAACCATCGAAAAGAAAAAACACCAATCATACATGTACATAATTCTCATTTTGATAAAACTAATGGAAAGTCTACTGGAATGTTATTATGATTTGTGCATATGAAACAAACGATATAAAGTTATAAAGAAGAAAACCATGTTTTTGCTTTACAATATACAGAACATTATGTTTTCATATTTCTTAATTTACTTACTTGCAATGTAATGTAGCTCCACCTAATTCCTCTGCTGAAATTATCTCCCCTGTTGCTGCTTGGACCAGTGGTGGTCCTCCTAAAAATATGTATCCTTGTTTGTGGATCATCACAGCTTCATCTGCCATTGTGGGAACATATGCACCACCTGCAGTACAACTCCCACAAACCACAGCAATCTAAATATAGATGGAAGATGATAAATATTCCTCTTGTCACAGAAAAAAAAAAATCAAATTAATATTAAGTCAATAAAAACTGTAGGACCAAGAACCCAATAAAAAGGAAAGTAAGACTGTTTCATAACACCACTCTTTCCCCAAAAAAGGATATTTTCACATTTGATACGACATTACATACAGGTAGCTGCAATACCGACCTGAATTTTACAACAAAATTGCAAATATCAATTCTACATAGATAAAAAAGATGTTCAAATTTGGGAAACAACTCAGGCACTAGATTTCTGATTATGTTAAAAACATCACGATAATTCTTCTACGACACTGATATTTGTACAGTGGAGTTGGTCTATAACGAAGTCATAAGGGGATTGACTTTTGACTTTGTTATAAGCATCCTTCGTTTTAAGCATAAGAATTTACTACATGTATAGATGAATAGTCATTCTTTTCGGGGATTTTATTCCTCTTCCTTATAACACTGAATTGGCTTTAAACCAATTCGTTATAGACCGACTCTACTGTATTTAGATTTTCTACATTATTCTGCAAATCCTCATATGATATCCAAATTTTAAAAATTTCATGGAGGAACCTGAAGTTATATTTTTACATCTGTACAGCATTACATTCCATAAGAATGTTCCATGAACAGTGAAGGATCTTTATTATGCTGACATCCACTTTGACACAGAATTTGTCTTATCTGAGTGACAGACCTACTGCAGAACCATGAAAGCTCTTCTAAATGATATAGAAGAACCAAAGTCAATACTGGCTTTAATATATCAAATCAAAAACTATTTACCTGGGGTATTCCTTGAGCTGACATTACAGCTTCATTGTAAAATGTCCTTCCTCCTGGCAAAAATATTTCTGCCTGAAATAAAGAACATATGATATACATTTGTAATATATCTTTTTCCAGGACATCATACATTTACCAACTGATAACTTAACGGTACATGGACACATATCCAAAGTAAGTTCATACTGAACTGAAGTGATGAAGTTCCTTTTGAGGTAATGGTAGAAAGACTTAAGGTTAATGTTGTTGTTGCATGCTACAGAATGTTTTACTTATGCTAAGGTCACCTTTCTCTGCCTACTGTAACAAAGAATCTCAGTTTTACTGTCTCATTAAAATAAAAGCAGCACCTTCACTTAGACTCTGCAAATGCTTGATCTCCTGGTGGCAGCCTACCCTGAAGCAATGATTACAATGTACCTTTCTGTTAAGTCTTATGTGACCATGAACTAGGGTGCAAATGAAGGTACAATTACCTGTAAAGGTAGAAAAGCTCCACCTGATTCCACTACGTATATTGATGGAAGTTTATTTTGCTCTGCAATTTCCTGGGCTCTCAGCTGTTTTTTAAGTGATACAGGATAAATCGTCCCTCCTTTGACTGTTGCGTCATTTGCAATTATCATGCATAGCCTACCATGAATTTTTCCTATGCCTGAAATAAAAAGTGAAAATCATAAAAAGAAAAAACCAAAGTAAAAAAAATCATAATTTATACTCCCAAAATACACTTGATGAATATTATAACTACATGTATGCTTAAATTACTCTGTAAAATATTTATTCTTAAACTACAATGGAGCTTTGTTTGGGTTTCTTGATTGTAATGAAAAGCAAATGTGTAGTTATTTCATGAAAATACATTGCAAACTTATCCTAGACTAAAATAACCTGAACTGAAGCACAAAAATATTAGGCCTATATAGAAGTCTAGGTACATTTTGTAACTTTAAATTGTCCCAAAATAATTAATTTAATTTCAGTTAATCAGAATCATACGAATTCAAAATACTGACTTCGGATCACTTTAGTGAATTTTTTACTCCTCTTAATCTTATTGTGATGATTGTTGTTACACAGTGACATTCATGATTCAGAACAGAACCTGTTATCAAGCTGGCTCTAGGCACATCACCATACTCCATCCCTAGTCCAGCCGTCAATGACAGTTCCAGAAAATTGCTGTCATCATCAAGCAGAAGTTTGAGTCTATCTGTAACTAGTAGTTTCTTTTGCCTCTGAGTATGTCTTAGAATAGCCTTCTCCCCTCCACCAGCCTTTGCCATAAGTTCGAATTTAGTGTATTTATTCAGTAAATTTTGAGCAACTTTTGAGTTCATCTCATAGTCATCATTCCGATCTACAGATGAGGACATCGTTTTAAAGGCCTTTTTCTTATTTAATGACGCAGAAGCACTAGTGTAACAGCACCTTGAGTGCATACAACCTTGGATCGCAGACACAGGTGTAAATTGTTTTAGCAAGTGGCTTGGGAATTTTGTTGCCGGTTTTGACACAGCTTGAACATTGCAGCAGTGTTGTTCCATCACCGTGCAAAAACTCCGCAACCTACTCAAGTTTTTAAACTTCATTTTCAAGAACGTTTAATGTCAATTGTAGGAAACTGTCACTACTCTAATCCGCTATTTATGTGAAATGGTCATTGCTGTCTGCTTTTGCACTTCGTCCCGGTGATCGCTCTAGGCAGTCGAAACGTTTTAATTCACGACACTTTCCCGCATGCACTGTAAGCATTTCTACTACCCTGATTAGGGAGAAACTGATATTTTTGTTCGTGGAGCGGGTTTACTACAACAATAAATGCTCCTTCTCATCGTGATCATTTAAGCGTTTTGTAGAAACCATAATTTGTCTTGATAAACAAAACAACTTTTTAACACTGAAGGAAAACCAAGGAACAAGATCACATTTTGCTGATATTCAGGTAAATTACCAGAAAATATGCGTATGAACCGGGGAGTCTACTTAATTTGGATTATTTTTGCGATAAATTAACACGAAATAATTCCAAAAATTTGTATTTGAACTCTAATGATAGATGACAATATTGAAATTAAACAACATAACTCGCATAACTTAGGCCTTATTATGGCCCATAGCCAAAGGGATTACTGTATGTTGAATATATCCAAGAATAATCCCGTATTTGATTCAGTCACAGGGTATATACAGCATTGTGCCATATATTTATGAACAAACGCCATTTTTACTATATATTTATTGTGAAATTGCATTATTACAAAATCCCTTAGGTTTTCAGAACCTAAAACCTGTTACATGTATTTTTACACAAAATTTCGATTTTTTATGTAGTTTCTGTAATATACTTATTAATATTTTTCTTGAGGCAGATTTTGATATTACATGAGATTAACTCACTTGTTAAAATTAAAAATGCACATTCTCTAATCAGGTTTCAGTTCTTTAATATGCCAATACCTACTGTGAAATGGGACCCTGTTTTATTTTTTTTTCTTTGCTTCATCCAGAGGACATTGAAAGCCAAACCCAGTGCAGAGGAGATTCAAACCCATGACCTCACAATCAGAAGGCCAACGCACTAACAACTAAGTCATGATGGCCCCAGTTCTAGTATATAAATGTGTTAGTACAAAGAATGATATGTGAAACTCATACTACAACACTTTGCTCACTGTCATTATGAATTCTTATTCTCAAATACAAGTAGGATACATCAATAATGATTAAGAATTTTTTACTTTTCTAGATAAAACAATTGAACCCACTTTAACAATTACCGGTTCAATCAACAATGAATTCAGGAACAGATGTTCGAGATATTTTGGAAATAGAAGGGCCAGAACAACAGTTCATAACAAAAGATGCTTTGATGAACGACAAAAAGGTAAATTTGTTGAGCAGGACATTCTCAATGACTTTCTGGCATCTAATACAAGTTTTGTTTCACGGCTCACCCTTGACTCAGAAAACTGTTAGCCTGAGAATTAGCCTGCCGGCATCAGGAATTTTTTAGCAATTTAAAATACAGAATGAGTCCTGCATGTCTCAGTGATCAAAACTTTAGATGTTTTGATTTTTAGCAAGGTTTTAAAAACAATTCACCTTATACTCAAGTTACCTGTAGATTCAAACAGTTATCAGTATTCATCCTTAATCATTCCTTTCAGAGTAAATGAATAAATTAACTGACATGTACCAGAAAACGGGATTTATTATAAAAAGTTACAGTAGATGTTTCATAAGACTGAAGTATTTCCTTAGCTATATACTAGCTTCTAGTTTAATTTGTCCAATGATTTTGTTTTCTTATTTAATTTTGATGGTGTCACAGTTGTTTGTGATAACTAGCCACTTGATACTTACGTGGTTAATGGGAATTATCATGGATGGAATATGGATATATGGAATTTGTATAGTCAAATGTGCTAATAAGTGAATACTTGCAAAAAGATTTGAAATATTTCTGAAACAATTTACAATGTAGTTGCATGCAAGCAGAACTAAAACATATTCAGATATGTAAAATGGAATACTTTTAATCAAAGTTTGAAACACAACAAAATGCCATTTGGTCAGGACTCCAAAACTCAATTAGAGATTCAAACTTTGATTTAAGGTAGAACTTTTTATTAAATTGTCATTTTCAGTAGAGTGGCCTCATTAAGCATACATTTCTTGTTCTTTTCTTTTCATGCAAAGTTGTCATTTAGTGAACTTTTAACCTGTTACAGAAAAAACCTATCCGAAAATCTGATGTATCATTCAAGAGACCAGAGGGAATGCACAGAGAATTATGGGGGCTTTTGTGGACAGATAACAAGTAATGTATTTATTGAAGTATGATATATCAGTATTAGACTGAATGCTATTAAGGGTCCTGTCTTTAGAAACTACTCTTACAGTGATGGAATATGGTCTTTCATGAAGGATAATCTCTGGAGACTGAATTTATTTAGTATTTTTATATTTATCACTCTGTGTAGTATATGGCAGAAGCATATTTACAGTTTTATGATAGATATAATTACCAATACATTGTATTTGAAAGCGATACAAAACAGCATGACATCATGAATACTTCATGTATAACACTGCACAAACAATATAAATGTATAGCCATCTAAATCCACAAAAATGAAGCATATTTTGATATTTGTACCAATATAAAGTTTTATCTGTTTGCAAAATCATAAGAATTCATAATGTCAAATTTGCCATTAATACTGAGCTTACCATACATGTATTTACTAGTTGACAGTGTGTTTTCAGTGACATATGTAAGTAAATAGACTTCATTTTTCTCTTTTAGAGATGCCCCACCAATCTTTCCCACAGACACAAACCAAGGTTACAAACAAATGAAAGCCAAAATTGGGAGTAGCAAAGTCCGACCATGGAAATGGATGCCTTTTACAAATCCTGCCAGAAAGGTCAGTCAGGAATTAAGAGTGCTCAGTATCTTTAGGATTTGAGAAACAAAGTATACATTTATATTATGTACATGTACAATTTTAAATATGAATTTTGAATAAGATGTCTTTTGCTTATGAATGTCTCTACCTTTTCCAACTCTTTTTTTTTTCCGAGACTTAAGTTTTTGTTTAGCCTTCTTATGTATTGAAAATTCAAACATGGATAATATCATAAAGGATGAGATTTTCTGTGTATACATTGGTAGGATACTCTAAATGTACCAACAAACAATTTTTCTTTTGCTCCATGAATTAACATCAAATGCTTGAAATTTGTCATATATCTCATTTCCCCCTATCTTTCCCATCTTTTTCATATTTGATAACTACATGCATACACAGTAAATATGTTGTAGATCAATTTGGCTCCATGAAATATTTTGAGAGTAATACACATGTCTCTGTGATTTTTGTGAATAGAATCATCGTGTGGTAGCACCTTAGCCTTCAGATTTGTGAGGCCATTAGTTTGAGTTGACTCAGCAGGTATCTGAATGTTAAAGATTCTTCACCACTCAATAGTCTTAGGTGCTGAGCATGTGTGAAAAAAATGTGTAACCCCATTACTGGCATTTTGTGATATCCCCGTATAAGTGAACAATTATTGAGTGATATCTCAAACAACAATACAACAGATGTAAAACATGACTGATGTCTTTTTAAGGATGGAGCCATATTTCATCACTGGAGAAGATTAGCAGATGAAGGAAAAGATTATCCATTCGCAAGGTTTAATAAGGTATGTTAGAAGTCATATTCATCAATATTCATATGCTGCATTATTAAAAATTGAAATCAAAATAAACAAAAACAAACCCCAAACTTTAAACTTGGCAATAATTTTGGAAGGTTAAGTGTTAAGGATTTCATATTTTAGGCGTATATGCCTAATAAACAGCCATTGTGGCTCCATGTTACCATGTTCGCATTCAAATATAGAGGTTTTAGGTTCAAATCTGCTTAGTAGGGGCGTCTGGCTTTTCCAGTCCTTTGGACGAGACAGTAGAGGTCGTGAGTCACAGAGGTGTCAGTACATTAATGAACTCCCACAGTTCAGTGGCTTATGACCTTACTTTATCAATTATAAAAGTGTTCATATTTTCAGTTAACACCAATATATTGACCTTTTGACCTTGCATCATACAAGCTCATTTCTTTGGACACACTAATTCACAAACACATAAAATAATGTACATTGATACAGGTTAATATTTTCTATTTATTTTGAATCTGTTTGACAGGCAGTGGATGTTCCCACATATTCAGATCTTGAATACCAGCAACACCTCCATGATGATAACTGGACCAGACAAGAGACTGACCACTTGTTTGACCTTTGTAAACGATTTGATCTGCGGTTTATAATGGTACATGATAGATGGAATGGAGAGAAATACTCTGCCAGAAGTGTTGAGGATATGAAAGAACGATATTATAACATTTGTAACACATTAGCTAAGGTAAAAAGTGGTTTTGTAAATTGTAGATAGTTTTATTTTTACTTCAACTCTTTTCATAAAAAATCATGTTCCAGTTTAATCTAAATCTCCTTGGCATCTAGGGCTGGCTTTTTTTGTCCTTTGGATGAGATAGTAAAAACTGGGCTCCTGTGTCACAGTAGGTGTCAGCATATTATAGAACATTCACTGCCCCATGTACGTGCAGAACAAAGACTATTTTTAGAAGTTCAGCATCATATGGTGGCCTGTCTAAGATTCTTCAGTGGGTAGTTAAACAACAAAACTGTTATCTCCTGTTACTTTATATCAAAGTTGACAAAATATATATCTTTACTTATTTGCAAATCATTGCATTCTGTAATTCAAACTTTGTCTAAAGCAATAATTTGTATGTGTAAATTTGGTCACTTGCAGTTTTGAATGCTGGAGCATGTAACATATCAGAACCCAGAGGGAACATCTAATTATGACGTATACTTAGATCTCTTGTGACTCTGAGTCCATAAAGTATCTGTAAAATGATTCGTGATTAGACTCTTATTTGTGTTGCCTTGTTCAATGTTGAATCACTTTCTATTTTCTTTCAGTTCATCTCAACTGTAATTTTTCATACTCCCACATTTTACGGACTTAGATGAAGAGTTGCTCTATTTTTCCAAAGTCACAACGATCTTCTATTAAGTAAAGTGTATGACAACACATGGTACTTTATAATCCCTTATTCCCATTTTGAGTGCTATTTTTGCTTTATAAACATTTCACATATAGTGTACAAGGATTATCAGAATGGCATTATTTGCTTGATAAATGCATGTATCTACAAAGCATGATATAAATTTCAGGTGCGGGCACCACAAGGTACAGAGCCAAAGATCAGAGCCTTTGATGCAGAACACGAAAGAAAGAGAAAACAGCAACTCATTAAACTGTTTGAAAGAACACCTGAACAGGTAGCATATTTAGATACCTATGCCTGTTGGCATATGCTTTTGACAATAAATTATATACTATATGCTGTGGTCACAGAGGAGGATACATTGTACAAGTTGCCAGTTTTGAATAATGGAAACGGAAAGTAAAGTTTAGACTGCAAATTCTAAAAGCTAATATTTTCAGTACTACTACCAGTTTCAGAGAAAATGTATCTTATACTGATATATAAATGTGTGGAAACATGCATGGTGTTTGTCATATCAATTTATTTAAAAAAAAAATGAAACTTTCATTGAAATTTATCAGGTGAGGTATGGTTGAAGTGTGCCAAGATACTTTGTTTCATAAAACATGTGAAGACGTTTGTTCTGTAGGATGAGTCATGTTTTGAGATATAATTTGCATCTAAAAGTTTAAAGACTGGTAATTCACATAAGTTTTTGCTTTCAATATAGATACTTTTTGCTGAGTCTGAGAATTTTTTTTTTTTTTACATTTTTTGTTGTTGAAAGATTGAAGAAGAAGAGCATTTAATAGCAGAACTTAAGAAAATAGAATTACGCAAGAGAGAGCGAGAGAAGAAAACTCAAGATCTACAGAAGTTGATTACAGCAGCAGACAGTAACATTGATAGTAGAAGAACAGAAAGAAAACAAACCAAAAAGAAAGTTCATCAACAGCATCAGAAACTTAACCAAGGGGTTGTAAGTGTTATTGAATGGGTATTGTTAAAATGAAATCTCTGAAATGATTGTTATTGTAGCTCTGTGAAACTTTCAGGCTTGTCACACCTTTTTTCAATCTAAATACTAAAAATAAGGATGTTATTATCATGATACAGTTGAGCCTATCTTGAGAGACCGCACACTTGAGAAACCACCTATAAGTAATCATGTTTTTAAATAATCATATGAAAACCTGTCATGAGAAAACACCTGTCTTGAGAGACAGCATTTCAATGGCAAGTCTCTCAAAAGGGCAGTCTCTCAAGAAAAATTCCACTCAGTTGTGGTTAGTCATTTTATGTACAGTGATGTCTCGTTAGTCCGGAACTCGTTAATCCGGAAAATTCGTTACTACGGACGAAATGCTCGGGAACGAACGGCCACAGTGTTAAAATGCTTCGATAATCCGGAATTCGCATTCCGGATCCGGACGGTCTATTTGTGGAACGAACGTGCAGAACCAATGTCAATATGGTTCGTTAGTCCGGACAAAATTCTGGCAGTTGTCAGTGAGTGTTGTTGTTTATACAACAATTTGAACTAAACAATAACAGAGACAAGTCTTTAACCGTGTGTGTAGCTAATTGATAATGAGAGGGTAGATAATTGCCACCTTTTATCGATCGATTGGAGCATTTAGTGGTACTCACGGGTTTGATTATTCTGTCAAGGTACATGTAGAGACTGTCGGTAAATTTACTTACTTTGATAGTATCGTTATTCTTTTGATTAAGGAAGAATGCGGTGATGTTTATATTAGATGAAGGTGAAAAGAGATTATACCCGGATTATTCTTTTCATTTTACATAACTTAAATAGGGCCGATAATCTGTTACCATCTTTCGATCTCTACTGGACTTTATAAACGCATTTGTAATGACATCTATATGCTGGAGAATAAGTGCGTATTCTTTGTCTTCAATCACTTTATTTTCCTTTTCCCCTTTTTTCCAAAACATTTTTGTTTTCTTTTTTTCGTTTATATTTCTATTAATGTTCATGTATATTCCTTCTCTTATTTAGATCTAAACTTCTGCACTGTAAATGACAGGGGAAATAACTCTTGACATGAGGCATGATCCGGTAGTCCGGAAAATTCGTTAATCCGGACAAATCGCTTGGGGACTCATGTGTCCAGACTAACGAGACATCACTGTACACATGTAATTTAAATTTATATGATTAAATCAAGGTTTTGACAAATATACTTTGATACTTTTGATAAATATAGTACTCAACAATGTTTTTAAGAGTTTTAGCCCTTGACTTGCATTACATGGATGAGATAAATACATTTTTTATATTTTGTGAAAAAATTGAAATTGAGGGAATCGAAATCTATTTCAGACAACTCCTGAGCCAACAGGCATCAAATTTGCAGATTTCAAAACAGCGGGTGTATCACTTAGAAGCCAGAGGGTATGATGTTGTTTTGTTTTGTTTTTTTATGCAACACTCATCAATCTTGAAGTCATCTGGTAGCTGGTAGCATTCAGTTTTTATTGGTGGAGGCGAGAATCTGGTTACAAATAAAAGGTACCAGGAAGAGACCACCAGCCTTCAGCAGTAAACTGGCAAAACTTTCTCACATAATAAAGTTAGGTTCCAGCAAGGTTCAAACATGTGCTGATTAGAAGTGAGGTCCTATATGGTTTGAAGCATAATGATCTAACCATCCTGCCATGATGCCCTCAGAGGTTATGTACTCTAGGTGCTATTATACTAGTGAAGGATGTCTGATTTTTTCCCTACTTCAAAAAGTATTTGAATTTTTTAGAAAAATAAAATCTGAACATTTTATATTTGTAGAAAAATAAAATCTGAACATTTTTGTTATACAATAAAGAAAATTTATTACCTAATTTCCATGAACTTTTTATACAAAATCAAACTGTTTTGTGTAACCCCCTTTTGTCTTTCTTTTAAATTCTTCAATAATTGCAGTTTTAGCTCAACAAAGAAAAGTTCATTGAGCACCATGTTCATGATAGACCCTTGCCAAGTACCTTGTAATACCTTAATCATTTACTTTGCTACATATCTGATTTGACAACTTACTTCCATAGGAATGCAATTTTCATTCATTCTGTTTACAGATGAAACTACCAGCTTCAGTAGGCCAAAAGAAAATGAAAGCAATAGAACAGATCCTGGAGGAGTTAGGAATAGGTAAGATAATTCAATCTTGTAATCTAAAACCTTAAAAGAAGTTAATCGTATGACATTATGGTGCTTCCAGAAATAGATTGGAGTGTCACTTTCAAGACAAAAGTTTAACTCATTTTAGGATGTTTGGAATACTTGACAGTTCCTTTTCCATTCTGTTTTGATCATTACTAATAACAATGTGCATTATCACCTAAAATCCACTTCTATTCATATTTGAACCTTGTTTTGATCATTTGTTGACTTTTTTGAGAGTTCATTTATTTGAAACATACATAGGAACCTCACTATCAAGATCACCTAAGTGCCTGACTCAAATTGTTCTGATCAGAAAGGTGGTCTCTCTAATGAGGTTCTATAAAGCCTAAAAGAAGGACACATAGATTGAAGTCAGATGGTGTTTGTGTATAGATATCTTCCAAAAATGGTCTTCTGGCAAGGTTTCACTGTAATCAAAGTTCTGTAAAGTATGTAGTTTATACTTGATTATTCTGGAATTTCAATAAAATATGGAAACCCCAAGCAAAGTCTAGACAGCATACTGTAAATGTTTTTTTAACTGAACTGCAAAGCAACTCAATTCTATGAATTGGCAAAATCTATCCTTCATTTATTGCAGTTAAAAAGAGTCGCATTATCATTTGTAACCACATGCAATTGAGATGTGTCAAGAACTGAATTCCTGTACAACTCTTGCATTTACCTTATATTAGCACAAGAAGAATAATATTATTAACAGTTCTAACCATGTATACAAGGAAAATAGTACTTGCTCATTAGATCTGAATAATCTTTCTTGCAGAATATAATCCAATTCCCACAGAAGATACAGTCACCCATTTCAATGAGTTACGACAGGATATAGTATTGTTGTATGAGCTTAAGAGTGCCTTATCAACATGTGATTATGAATTAGAATCATTACGACACAGATTTGAAACTCTAGCTCCTGGCAAGGTGAGTAGAAATATTCTGATGTGTATTTCACTGCATTTCAAAACTCTTTGAATGTGATATTTATGATATTTAGTGTATTTTTAATCAGTCTTATTTCTTGATTGTTACAAGGAAATGTGTAGCCTCCATGGCTCAGTGAATAGTGTGTTTGCCTTCTGAACATGAGGGCCCATCAGGATCTAGTCTTGATTTGTTACATGCACTGAAATATATCTAACATTACTACAGTAAAACTTCGATCAGTCGGAAGTTCAAGGGACCGTTTGAAAAAGTTTGAAACATCAGGACTTTGACTCATGAATGTTTTGAATTTCTTGATTCTATCATGACTTTTTTCCATTGGCTTACATTGACATCCCCTTTTCTCACATGCACACATTAAAATGAATATGAAACTTTATTTTCGTACACCGAGTCTGTAGGCTAGCTGGTCGCCGACAGTGTAATTAGCAAAATAGGTCTGAAAATGCTGATGTGCAGACTGTTGTAAAGAAAAATTTATAAGTTTTTAGACTTATTTGTAGTGATTTCTGTTGTTTTTATTTTGAAGGGTCAAAAAAATTATTCAAGACAACGAGAAATTTGACTCGTAAAACTTCAAGTCATGTGTAGTATTTTAATTAGATTATATAAGGAAATAATTTGGGACTTTGAGAAAAGTTTGACAGGGCAAAAAATTCGAGTAATTGAAGTTCGACTCATCAGAGTTTTACTGTATACCAAAAATGTACAAGATGATTCAAATCTGATTTCTAAAAATCTGTTTTTGTATACAGGCACCTCCTGTTGAGCTGACTCCCAAAACAGAACCCACTACATCCATCCTCCTTGGTACCACCCCAGAGACACCATCAGCAGCGACCACACCCAATGTAACCCCTGACTCACCATCCAAACAAAAGAAACTGGCAGAGGCTATAGATGTTGTAGGATCCAATCCTGGTACACCTAATGTATGTATACCTCAGAATTTTACCAGAAGGAAAAGGAGAGGTTTTCAAACATGTTTTGTATTAGCTTTTTGATTTTCTATATCGTTATTTAATTTTCATCTTAGATTTTATATTTTCTAAACTTCAAATAATGTTTTATATGAACTGATTTCAATATCTCTGGTGATTATTTCAAAGTCAACTATATGTGTATGATATTTTCAATGCCTACACGAAGTTTTACAGACAAAATATTGCTCAAATGTGGCACCTCACAAAACCTTGCATTTAAGGAGATAGAATTTGACATCGTAAATTTAATCGCCTTTTGATTCTGATTGTATGTATAGCTTTAAATCAAATTTGTTTTATTTTCTATTTGCAGAGAAAGAGAAAAGCAGCAATAGAACAGAGTAACATTTTGAAAAAGATTAAACAGAAAGTTTGATTTTTTGGTGTGCATGTCTCAAATTAGGAACATAAGAAATGGAGTAATAAGTGATGGGACTTGCAGTTATGATTCACAAATGCTGTATGTCAAACACAACTCTGGATTATGTCACCAATAATGAATATATTGGTTGTTTGTGAATGCTAATGCTTGATGCATAGAGGATGTTCATGTTAAGGCAGTTCTGTTGGCATTATCCTTGTTTTCCTTCATATGTGACATCTGTATTACAATTGTGGCACATCACTACATTGGATGGACAAGTTCTAAAAACTAGTCTTATCGGCAAAGAACAGGGCTCTCACTCTGATGAATAAATGCACAGTGTCTTGTCATTTGTCACTGATACAGTCAGCCCGCTTTATAACGACCGTCGATAATCGGACATTTTCACCTACCGACAGGATTTTGCCAAGAACAAACGTACATGAAGTTTTTTACCGTCCATATAACGGAATTTACAGCTTCCGACACCGACATAAAATATTCCGAACAAACATGCATTTTAGTTGCTAAATCTCGCGATGCAACGACACAAAAATTTCTCAATAATAATTGCCGATTATATGTTTTGATTATTTATTGATTTAAGAGTGACACTTGTTAAAACAAAGACTCAGTGGCTTCGTAATTACCTGATGTGCACTTGACTGTTACGAAAAGGGTGCTACGAGACTCGGCTACAGAAATGACTGAGAGACCTATAAACGCCGTGGGACTCAGCTGACCTATTGTTTCCTTATAAGAGCGAATTCGATACGACGACAGAATCCCCAAGGGACAAACATGGTCGTTATAAAGAGGGTTCACTGTATGAATAAACATTTATCAAAGTGTCATACCATGCTTATTTTCAATGTTGTTGAACATTTTGTTAAAGAACTTTATGTTGATATAATGATAATATAACAAACACTTATGTCATCATGTGCTTGGTTCAGCGCAGTGCATGATAACTACTGTATAAAGTTTACAACAACAATGAACCTTCCTTTTTCTTTGTTAACGAATCAAAAGTAGAATATGAGCAAAGAAATAAAATCAAAACAATTATGTCTTTGTTTATCCTTTACTATAAAATTATGGAATCGTTGTCATGTGATCAATGAGAATGTTCTCCCATTGGTTGGTTATGATTTTGATTTAAATACCAAAATGTATATACTAGTTATCGAAAAACGATCTGTTTATAAACAAAGCTGACCAAAAGTATGTGGTCAGATATCACCGTATATTTGTAAACTCTCGGGCCATCTAAAGTATTTGCTATTTCTCTGACTTGACATCAGACCCAAACTCTAAAAATAATTCTACCCCTTATGATATCAAGATAAATAAAAATTGAAGTGAGATATTGGATTTGAAATATCGGTTTTAGATAAGAGACTTCACATTTTTCAAAGCAGTTTGTAATTCATCCATGACAAGTTAACAGGGAAACCTTCTTCCATAATTAACTTAGGTTGCAGTACAGCTCAGATACTCTTCAGTAGTCTAGTACAGCTTGAACTTGTACTGACTAGCAGTAACAAACTGAGTGGTTTTATGCATGATACTCTTCAGTAATCCGACCACTACATGATACTTTTGATACACCAAGCAGTCAACATTTTCTGTTGAAAATACTGGCTCAACACAATTGATCTGTAATCATTGACCATACCACAAAACAAAGACTGGAAGCATAATACTTTAGATGGCCAAACTTGAACAATAAATATATAAATTCTCCAGCACAGTGTCAGGGAAGCTTCTTACTAAACAACATTGCAGTATAACTATAAATAACAAAAATATCTCGTCGGAATGTTCCATTATATATACTGGAAATTAAATATCATAAAACTAAAGCACTATCACAGATGAAAATGGAATTCATTAAGTTTGTGAAAAATAAAGTCATCAGATTTTGTACATATTTCACAATAAATTACAAAACTACCTATGGTACAACAAATAATGTCAAACTGAAAATACTGACAGGGAGTGGATGGAATGGCTTTGAGTAGTCATGTTTAACAAGTTTACATAAATAAATATCTATATACATGTAGTACAAATATAACAAAACAATATTCAAATACATAAGCTAAGCAATTAAACATTGGAAAGGTTGTGCAATCTTCATTAAGTTTGACAGTGTCTACAATGAAAATATTTGTGTCCATGCCTGTAATTCTGTACTAAGCAAATCTTGGCTCATTCCAAAATCTTTCAAAATGTCCTCCAGCGATAGTTTTAAATCTAGCATCAATGTCCAAGATGAAAACTTGCATTAACCATATTGTCAGAAACAACATACATGTATATGATTAGTGACAGTTTTGCAATCCCAACAATTTACAGTGTAAAACTAGAGCTGGCCTAACAGTATAACACCATGGATGGACAGGGCAATTCCTACAATACACTCCCCTGCCCCCTTTTCCAAAGAAAACCTAAACAAATTTAAGCCTAGTATAAATAAGTGAGATAACAAGATGCAACATTTAAGACTCAAATTCGATATTAGGCACATGTATTTGTATAAAGGACAACAAAGTTTTACAACCCATGTAAATATATGTGGACACAAGGGCAAATACTCTGCTCATAAAAAGTATCAACTTAAATTTCCCCCTTAACCCTGTCACCCCTAAGTATCAAAGTGGTATGTTCTTTTCTATTGTGTTGGACCAGTCTATTATGGTCTGCAGTGGTGAAAGGGTTTATATCACTCACCACTAGACCAGTGATTAGTTGTACTGATATGTGAAAAAGTTCTTATGAAGCTCATATAAGACTAAGACTTGTTAAACAGGACACTTCACCTTGTAGAGGAAATCTGCTATGTACACAGATCCAACAGTTTGAACATAACATGGTGGTTTGTTGATATGTTACATTATATTTAAGAACACAGTAACTAACTGATTAAAATCCAAGCAGTGGTATATAGGAAAATCCTATTTTAGATTAATCATAATATGTAATCACAAACTAATGTAAGAATTTTTATGAAGCACCATCAGGGACAATCAACTATTGAGTCACAATTTGATCAGGAGTCATGTGACTAAAGAGGATACCATCTGGCTAGTACCATGAAATTTCTGTAGTATTGATTCAAGGTGACATGGGTACTTCCTGTACAAATGTGAGGCTTTATACAAAACTGAACAATCCTGCATTATAATATTTGTTAACTCCCACTTAGCGATACTACACAATATTTAGACAGGTGTTCCCTGCAGCATATCAACAGTATGTCATCAACACAGTAATGTAATGTGATGTCTTTGTCCTTTTTATGTGGTTCTATAAATGTTACAATGTGATGGTAGAGGATACTTAAGATCTAAACATCTATAACATTTCTTCTAAAATAGGAGGGAAGGAGAATGTTTTTCTCTGGGTATTTCACACTATTCAGAAGTGTAGCAAAAATACCCAAATGGCAGTTTGTGGAACAATTTTAGGTCATGATGTACATGAGATATGTTAACAAGCTCTTTGTAGGACCAGTGCCACTAATGTGTGTCATCAAGTGTGTAGTATTATGAATACACTCTGGCTGGCTTTTGATGCCTTCATTTCATATTTCCCTCTTCATACAACTTGTATACCAACTGAAAAAGAAATAAACATAATTGTCAATCATAGAGGACAGAAGAGCTGGCACTTAGAATACGAAATACACATACCTTAAATACAGACCTTAAATCATGTTGTTTGACACTAATGTGATGATAAGATGCTTCATCTTATACTTTTAGTACATAGACAGATACTTTGCCTTTGTAGATAGGTAAATATGATATTTTTTTCTTTTGTACCAATGCATCTGTTACCAATCTATTTGTATTTGGGAACTTTGTGTATCGTACAGAATACCACCAACTTACATTTTTGAACTTGAGAGCCAAGTTGTCGATGAATTGCTCAGGAGTCTTTCCTTGTGGAACCATGGTATCCAGGGGTTTTCCTGGCCTCTCTCTGGAGTACACATCATCAAGGTCAGGTGGTATGTAATCTGTATTTACTTCAAGCTGAAATAAAAGAGTAAAACAACTGTTATGCACCTGATAGGTAATCTAAAGGGCACATGGTAAATGAATTGTAATGTCCACAAGGTTTTAAATATACAGTCAAACCTGTTTTAAGAGACCGTCCAAGGGAAGAGGTAAAAATGGTCACATGTCATATGACAGGTAGTCTCTTAATTCAGGTGATTTATATAGGAAAAAAACATTTTGGGAACCGCTCATTTAGGTCACATAATACAGGTTTTCCTTTAATTCAGTGGGTCGCTAAGGCAGGTTAGACTGTATTTTTATACCCCCCCCCCCCCTGCCAACAAAGTTATAGGGGGGTATACTGGATTCACCATGTCTGTCCATCCATGTATTTCCGCACCAAAACCTACAATGTTGATACTTCACAAATGGGTTGCCTTTGACTCAAGGAGGATCCCTATTGATTTTGGGGTCGAAAGGTCAAAGGTCAAGGTCACATGATTCCATTCCGTGAAAATGCTGCCACGGGGGGCATAAGTCTCGTTAGGACAATTCTAGTTATTTCTAAGTAAAATGTACCAGTAGTCTCCATCTATAGAAGGATAAACCCTTGGAGACAAGGTGGAACATCTGTCATAAGAGGGTAACATAGTTAAAGGCAAGGCCAAAGCTGTTTGGAGACACAAATGTGACAAAACAATGTCCTGTAATGCAAATGTAATACAGTAATGTTTTAATCCATCATCCTATCATACCTTGGTATGAAAATAAATAAAAAGTCTGATTTTGTTATGATCTAGTCTTTTATCTATAATGAGAATGGAATCTCACCACTCTGGAGCCAGGAATATCTCCCTGTAGTTCATCATCTCTCCTAGCATCTGCTAAACGCACAAATATTGAAGCTCCCTCTATTAGATAAATCTGGAAAAAAGTAGTCTCAATCAAGTTACACTACCAGCAGTATCATACAGGGTAAATTACACAAGCATTGACGACTTTATAAATTATAACTACCTTTCCCTTTGATTTCCATTTTACATTACTTTTATAAAGATTTTAATGCAAAAATTTGTGATGGTCTGTTGAATTAACAGACAAGTAAATTGTACGGTAGTTTGGGTATGTAAATATCTGCTTGGTAATGCACAGTTGTACAATCTCTCTTCATATACCTACACTTGTCATCTGTAGTAACACTAATGGAATAGAGACCTTTGAAAGTTTTTTTTTGATAGGGTAGCTAATCTTGACCTGAAGTGCTTATATCAGCAATGTTATCAGGATAATTCTCAAATTCTTATGAGACAGCAAGAAAAATTTGATTGACAGTTTACTGAAACATCTTTGTCTCAGCTGAGGCCTCAAATGAGATTTATCACAGTTGACCATCCTTGACTGAGATAAATGAGAGAATATCAAACAGAGATGAGGTAAGTTATGTAGTGACTTCTGAAACATACAGAAGAACTCCTGATGTTTCTCTCCATCCACTCTCTACAAGGTTCTCTAGCTAATTGTTTCAGCATCTGTGGGTTTGGTGCTCCCTGGTAAAGTGGCAACTGGAATGTGGCTGTCTGGGCATACTTGTCTGTAAACACTTGAAGTGCTGTCCAAGCCTAAGGTACAGGAATGAATTTATATTAAAAACGGTGGTTCAAACAGAAAAAAAGACTGATCTAGTTCAGTTATGATCTTGAATCATTTTGTAAGTATGGGTCAGCTAAAATGAACTATTTTATTAAGATAGTCAAGCTTTTGTTTGAAACAATGTTTAGTCAGTAACACTTGGCTACTGCTATTTACAGTTTTGATATTCACAATGCTGCATGATACAAACTAGTTTAATAATCCCATCACCATTTCAGTTTTCCATGTGTTTACTGCTGACAGTAGAAACTGGTTTTTCCCTACACAAACAACAAGAGGAATTCTTGTAATATTTCAAACATTTTTGGGGGGAAATAAGCTGACAAATGTCTGATAATATAAGAATTGATCCTTATTGGAATGCTAAATAATTGATAATATAACTATTACTACACACACCTGTTCTAGAAGGCCGTATTTATAGTTGTCTTTTGCTATGGAAACCTGCACTTCCTGTAGATGTATGATCACTGTCAAATATCGATGGAATGACCTCCTCGGAAAATGCTGAAATTTGAAAAGAGGCAAGATGTTCAGGTCAGTTCTGTATATGGATACATTGCATACTAGATTCTATCATATGGTAGTTATATATATAGTATATAAATTGCAGAGATGATATACACAAGAAAAACTTAAGTTTTACCCTCTCCATCTAATTAAAAGAGGTCAATAGTATATACCCGGTAAGCAAATAACGGTGATATAAGTCCCCTAAGAAGGGCAAGCTCAGATAGCATTATTTTTTGTTACAAAGTAGGTCAATTGCAATGGATTTCAAACTTATTTTGTTGCTCACTGACAGTTAACAAATTTCAGTTAACAAACTGCAAAAGCAGCTGTTAAGAGTCTGAAAAAGTGAAAATGTCATACAAGTCTCTACATTCTCCTCTATACATATCGGATAAGTCAACTGGTACAAACTTTAAACTAGATCTGTAACTTATTGATATACATGTATATAGACATTCAATATGCAGTAAAAGCTAAAACAAGTACCAAAACTATATAATGGTGCGACAGACAGATGGAGAGGATACTATAATAGTTCTTTTGCTAGATGGTCAGGGACAAAAGAAGCATCCCAAACTCGGCTCATGATTCAGAACTCTTAAACATTTCAACTGTGGATTATAACTGGAGAACACACATTAACTGTTAAAATTATAAATGAATAACAAACTGTACATTATTTTGTTATGTAAGGGAGTATAATCAAACCTCTTTATAATTTCCATGTTAATACACAGGTATACGGTGACATATAATCAGTTACAAGTAAATGTTATCATCAGGTGTCAAACGTTTACTTTGTATGGAACATCACTCTATATGTCAACCCTGTCTGTGATCTTAGAACTAGGATATTCGCTCAAAGAAAGTGACATGAAGAAAAACTTAAATGAGTCACTACCCAGGTGTATAGATTTACCTTAAATCCATCTTTCCATGATGGTGAGGTATTTGTGGTTCTCAGATCCAGGAGTTCTGTAAACTGTAGCTTGTCGTAAGTGGCATGAGGTGGGCCCTAGATACATTGCAAATGAGACATGATATGAGGTGAGCCCTACATACATAACAAATTAAACATGATAAATATTAGTAATGAAATTATTTTTTTAATTTGATGAATAAATAAGCTTGAATTTTTAAATGAAGCTTAGAAAAGATAATGTACACGTATATACCTCAGACCAGAGTCGGAGTGAGATATTCACAAATTTAAGAGATAATTACAGCTTTACTAAATGGAGCTAGAAAAACAACCCTTTCACAATAAAGTCCATAATGTATATGAAGAGTTGCCTTTTGGAGTACCAAAATTATAAAACAATTAAGAGCAAATTATGAATTACTATTCTGACTATTTATACCTACCATATAGAAAGCTCCAGGAGGATTCATACATATGTGAGCATGTGTGAAGTTTGTCCATGGCAGATTTACTGCACTATCTACTGCCACCTGATAAAGAGTAAGATCAACAATATTTACATTACTGTTTGTTATATGCATACATATATATGTAAACAAAAATGACACAGCTACTTGATTCTTGTTATTAATTACATTTTAAAGATTTTGTAAAAATCTACATATTTGTAGACACACATCTATTGTCATTTAATCAGTTTTATACCACTAATGTAAAGTCAAACAGATAAACAACCTATTACATTACACTCAAACCTGTTTTATAAAGACAATCCAAGGGTACAAATTGTAGGACCAATAAGGGTCACGTATGACAAGTGGTCTCATAATTCAGGTAACTTATAAATGGAAACCCCATTTTGAGAACCATGCATTCAGGTCACATAAGACAGGTAGTCCTTTAATTCAGTGGCCACTAAAGCAAATTACAATGCATTCTACAGACTGTTCTGATCACTGGAACAATTTCAGAATTAATATAAGAAAATGGATCAAAACAAGATTATGAAAGGATAATAAGGAAACTAAGGTCAAAGTTCAGTGTCAAGGTCACATCACTCAGGTCAATAATTTCTACTCTGTAAGGAACGTGTCACACGGTCATTATTGAAAACTAAGAAGAAGATCTCATGGGGTCAACATAATATATTATTAAAAGACAAAGGTCTGATGAGTAATTTGTATTCAAGTAATCAAATATCTACCCTTCCATGTACAGTTTAAATATTATTAGCAGAGGTATCTTTGAAACGAGATACATTGTACTTAGGAATATAGATTGTCATTTCTTTTTTCCTTTTTTGAAAATATGTCCAGCTTCCTGTTGATACAATGCTTGCAAAATAGTTATGATGAACAAATAGTAAACTGAGTGATAACATTTGTATCTATTTTATCAAAATTATTTTGGTTACAAAGAAACAGACTAATAATATTGGTCTCTAGTTTCTGGGCCAATATTTTTTTCAGTTTTCCAAAATCTCTTCTTTTTCCAGACAAGGAAATACCAATTGGTATGGCAAAAGGAAACACAATCAGAGTTTTGAATTCATAAAATAGTAAAAAATATAACAAAGGTGATTATAGGTCTATACTACATTAGCTAGCTTCTATAGTCCACTGACCTTTAGACCTTGTTTTGGACTGTACTGGGCGATAAAAGTAAGATCTACATCCAATGGTCGGGTGTCACCTTTTGTTAATTTGTTCTGCAGTCAGAGAAAACAACACACAACATTAGATATATATATATTCTACTTGGTAACAATCCTTATTTTACTGATGGAAGATTGAATTATGTACACGTTTAATCTAAATGTTTTAAGGTAATTAGATTTTGGCAGCAAAAATTGAAACATCGATGAAGCATGAATTTCTTTCATTAAAATGAATAGTCAATAAATAGCATGTCATGTTGAATCTTGGGTGTATCAAAAATAAAGTTCCATACAATAAATCTGTTGCTTTAATTCTGTGACTTATTGATATTTATGTCGATTTTAGAACTAGATGTCTACCACATTTTCTAGGAGAAAATAACTTATTTTAATGATCAATTGAAAAGAAAATAACAAACTTTGGTTGGGCACCATAAAATTTAAGAATTTACTCAAGTCAGAGAATTTTTTCAACTTCAGCATCTCAGCCAATCAGAATTCAGTATACAATGTATGCTGGAGTTAATAAAACTCTCAGACTTAAGTAAATTCTTAAGTTTTATGGTGCCCAGCCTTGATAAATTGAATAGAGTCTATCCTGCACGAAATGAGTATACAATATATTCCATTGTATTTTTTCAATTCATGATTAAGAGAAACATACCCTGATGAAGTCTTCCACATTTTTATCATTACGATAGAAGCTTTCTTTTGATTTTGACATCTTGGCTACAGCTTCCCTGATGGTTACATTTGGTCTCTTCATCATTGCATGGAATAGTTTGCCTTCGCCCTTGGATGGCATACATTTATACGAGTAATATATCCTGTCCGTGTACTTAGGCCGTGGTTGGTTCAAACCAAGTCTTAACCAATCAGCTTCAGGAACCTTGTTTTGCTGAAGAAAAACAACATTCATATGCTTTCAAAAGAAACTACAATCAAGTCTTGTTTAACTTGGAAACTAATAGACCAGACACTTCAGTTCACTTTCTGTACAAAATTTACTTGAAATGTATTATATGTAAATTGCAATGGCACAAACAGATACATAGCAGTGTTCCAAATGCTTCATTTATCCAGACAATTTGCTTACAAACAAAAGCATCTAGGTTAACAAAGTTTCACTTTACAAATCTATGATTATAAGATAAGGCTATAGATACAGTAGAGTTGGTCTATAACGAATCAGCTTAAAGCGAATTCAGTGCTACAACTAAGTGGAATAAAATCCCCCTAAAAGAATTGTTATTTATCTATTTATGTAGTAAATTCTGATGCTTAAAATGAAGAATGCCTATA
>JACSZP010038509.1:0-12723 GCA_016161895.1 Pinna nobilis | reverse complement strand
GATATTGAAATTGCACAACATCGATTTCTGTATTTTGCAGGTAGAACAATTGAATGAACAGGAACTGCAGCGTAAGTATTCAATTTCACAATCTATATTAGTAATAGATTGCTGTTATTGTTGTGTTATTGATTAAGGCCTCACTCAAGAATCTTTCATCAAAATGGAGATGTCCGTAAATACCGGTAAAGCGCATCAAATTTTAGCCTATATTCTGCATATTTGGTCATTGAGTAGTGAAGGAATATAAACGCGCTGACACACAAGGTGGTTCGGGACCTAGTATCAATGCTGACTCCTTCCGGACACCTGATCCCATCCTGTAATTGGATTTGCATTTGTTTACCTCGTTGAGACCCTCATTATCCGGGACATGTCATATTTTAGGACTTTGGTTTTAGTGTCCTTCGGTAGTTCTTCAATATTACTTGTCCTAAGGTCAAAATAGCCAATCGCTTCCGAAGAGACTCGAACCCATGACCTCATTGTCTGAAGAATAGAACTCTACGGGATATAAGTTATTTTATATAGAAAGTCTCATCATAGATATCACAGTTGTGTTATGTGTCGCTGTTGTTCTCTACAGTGACAAGCGTCTTAGTTTAAATTAGCTTTTATGTGTATGAGACGAGCATCTGAAATACCATCACATATGCTAGCACAGTCTGTACTCAGTAAGACAAAATAGCGGCTGACTTTAATTTTGCTCCGAAAGGTTGAGAAAGATTAATTTTGTAACTTAAAATATTATGCTTCAATCCCTTGGTTATATGCGTTGATCAATAGGCCGAATACAAAATCAGCTTGAAAACAGAGCCACAATTGGAAATTTCGATTCAACTTTATTCAGATTACATAATTCACCAAGATAACTTGAATTGCATGCATTCTTATCAAAATCGTCGATAACGAACGAGGTTAAACGTGCCGGTCCTCCATTATTAAAGCTACATGTATTTAGTTATGCAAGAAATAGTAAACATGGGATAAGAAATGTTAGATGTCATTAACAAGAAACATTTCTGCTTAGAAACAAAATAGGTCAATGTTTTTCTCTTCAAAGGCAAGAAATAAAGATAGAATGATATTAAATTTATTTCAAAAAATATTCTGGGATTATAATTCAAATTCCTCTTGTGTGACAAGCAAAATTAGCTACTCAATGTATAATTCCCCAGAATAACTTAGGATTTACAACTTAATTAAAGCGGGTTTTTTTATATACGTATACATGTAGTTGTTTTTAGATGCGGGAACGAATGAGACGAATCTTAGAATTGAAAAACTTGGTTTTGAATTTTGCTTTACAAATAGTCATTTTGCACATGGATTTATCCCAAACAGCTGTCAAAGAAAATCAAATGTAAATCAGTCAGATCGATTTCATATTAAAATACCTAAATATGCTGAGTGTACATGTGAAATTTAGCAAATTCGAACATTTTGAGAAAAAATAGTACTAATAATTACGTGCAATTACGTTTCAGGTTGCAGAAAGGCATTCGGTGAATATGAAACAGAAGGAGACAACTGCATACACTTCAATTACCTTCCCGATGCACTGAGGTTATCTGGGCAAAATCCTAAGGAGTCGGAGATTGACGCCATAAAGAATTACTACATGGACGGTACGTAAAACTGTTATTGCACAGCAGTTAATCAATTTCCTTGTTCGAGATAGAATAACAAATGGGTAATATCCGATGGATAAAACGAAAATTTTGAGCAAAGCTTTATGTATATCTCTATTTGATTTCGATTATTTTGTCTAGAACGGTTATCGAACTCTCTCGCGAGAATTTGATTGATTTGAAAGAATGCGAGAGCTCAGACGCCAGAAAATTAACTCTAGTCAAATGTTTATACCGACACTAGCTGACACAGTAAAATACAATCCAATGGTTTTTAGAATCTTTTTCGTGTGTTTGTTTGTGTGTTTGTTTTTTTTTTTGTTTTTTTTTTTTTGGTTTTTTTTTTGTTGTTTTTTTTTTTGTTCTTGTTTTTTTAACAAAGTGGCCTTGTGAGTTTACATAGCAACATCTCTTCGCTAAAAGTATACCGAATTTAGTTGAGACTAAAAAGGGATACATAACGAAGTTATCTATAAGGAAAGTAAAAGTGAAGAGTTAGGCAAACGCGGACACCTGGATATACCAGAGGTGGGATCAGGTGCCTAGGAGGAGTGAGCATCTCCTATCGACTGGCCAAACTCGCCCTATGTCCTATACCTTGTTCAGGAAAGTGGAGAATACATAACTATTAAATGTTTATTTTCTTATTTCAGTTGAAGGACAAGTTGAATTCGTTAAATTTGTCAGCATGTACCAGGAATTAAAGAAAGATGATCCGGAGGGAAATCTAAGGGAAGCTTTCCAACAATTCGATGTCGATAGAAACGGTTATATTAGCATGGATGACATGAGGAGAATATTGACCGAGTTAGGCGATGAACAACTAACAGATGAGGAACTAGAAAATTTCATGTATGAGAGTAATATTACTACAAGAGACGGACAGATAGATTATAACGGTATGGAAATGACTAGTTTTAGCCTTCTACGAACCGATAAAAATCTTGATTTTAAAAATCAAAAGAATTCCGGATGATCTGGACGATAGTTATTTTAAGGTCCATTCTCTCTCTTTCTCTCTCTCTGAAACGCTTGGGCAGTTTAAGAGGTTTGAAATTTGCTATATTCTCAAAGACCGCTCAGTAAGAAATTTGAAAGGGAAACTTTTACTGAACACTCTGGGGCTGAAACATTTGCGACGGGTGTGGCATACAGATAGGGGACGTTTACTCCTTCCGGATACCTGGCCCCATCCCATTTGGAATTTGTTATGGTTTTCCATGTAGAGCTAGTTATTATTCCCCACTTAATTATTACTTTTCTAAGAGGACATCGATATTCCAATTTCCCTTCGATATTCAAATTTCCCTTGATTTATTTTATTTTAATTGAATATTAAACCAATTTTGAACAAGTATGGTTACATTAATTACTGTTATTTTCTCCTTTCAGAGATGATTGATGAGTGGTGTAAGTTGAGGCTTGAGGATACCGACTACATTGATACACAAATGTATCAGTAACTGAACTTGTACCATGTACATACTTAAACACACACGCGTGTGGCATAATGTATCAGATAATTAGAAGAGAAAAAAATTTAAAAAAAAAAAGATCTAATTTATCTCTGTATTCTCTTTTTGTCTCGTGACATGTCAGCAAGGGTCGCTGGCTCCTCCTGGACATCTTGCCTCATTCATTTAGGGATTTGCTGTTATTAACAGGATTGAGACCATTATTCCGAACTTTTCATTATTCTTTAGAACTCGGATTTTCTTATGTCCGTGGTACTTCTTTAATCTTATTTCGTTTGATTTATTGCGATTTCTACGGCACTTATATGGACATGTCAGCGCTGCCGATGATGTGTGACAAATTTGATCTATGCACGGCACTTATGCCCATTCAGAAGTCAGGGTTCATTAACCTAGGGACACCTAATGTGATACGAGACCTCGGTTTTTACCGTCTTTTCCGAAAGATATGAAAAGTCAATCACAGTGCGGGACGGATTTGAACCCATGACCTCATGATAAAAAGGTGAACACGATAGCCAAGACGATTCCCCTCATGTTTGGAAGCTCTGATAAATTTATACCTGATTGGAAGAGATGATTCAGTCAGTAAAGATCGAGACATTTCAACATTTTTTCTACATTTAATGGCAATCTATATTTTTACTACAATAAAACAAAATATTTATGTCCGCAGTTTACAATTTAATAAGTTAGTTGATATGCTGGATTTTGCTTCGAACAAAGTAATATACAGTTAAGTGTATAGCGAGATATTTCTTATTTTCCTATTTTTCCAATAAAAATATTTTTTAAGATATGTAAGCAGATGGGAATTTGGTTAAACATGTACAACAAAACGTAAATAACATCGGCGTTTAAAGAAAAAGTGTTCGGTGTTTTTAGTCAATGTTTGGGTTTACTTTAATATTATATAAATGTATAAGACAACGCCTTATATACCAAAGTTGAAAGTCTTAATCAAAATGCTTCATAAATTTTAGTCCAAAATACTATTTCTTAACGAAATGGAAATAAAGGTCAGTTGAAAAAGGTATGATAAATCAAAATGCTTCTTTGTGGTTTTGAGATCCAATCTAAATGTAAGAAAACATAGTTTACCAGTATAATTTGAATGCGGTTATCTTCTTTTTTAACTTACATGCATTTCAGTCCATGACAAAATAGTTCTTGAAAGAAACGTAGATTCATGTATCACATTAATAAAAAAAAAACCTAAAATACATAAAACCATAACCCCTTTAGACTTCACCATAAATTATAATGGAATATATTTCTTTCAACAAATGTCCATAACATTTGGTGATCGATATTCACTTTGATCTCCACCAAACATTGACCTCATGTGTAAACTCCGGGTACATGTTTGTGCTATTAACTTATCTACATGAAAATCGAACCGTCTGTTTGTAAATGTTTATTAAATATACTCTTATCTACATGGTATCATACCTCTGTAGACAGTAAAGGTCTAATATAAACTGTATCGTTGAGTATTCGACTAGATCAATGGCTTAGACTGATACAAATGTGGATATTCGATACCTTGGGGGTGGACAATAGGACATCTTAATGTACACAGACAATTTAATACCGTATATTTTATACATAATGGATACATCAGTTAATTGTTCTATGTCTAAATTATACTCAAGACCGAACCAGTCTACGAAATTTGTGTCCACCTTAAGGCTGTGACAAAAGAAAATGGTAAGTAAATATTATTAAGCAAACATCATTGCATTTGCGGTCATTATTACGAGCATAATAGAATTCCGAAAGATCACAATTTCTCAAGCATACTTTTGGATTTAATATTGCTTTGTTTCTCCTACAATTCGTTGAAGAGTAGAAATCTTATTTAAAGTATTGCTAATTTAAGTAGAAACTTAAAAAAAATCAGGCAAATCAATCTTTTATTAGTGTAAGGTCAAATATAAGAAAATGTTTAGATTTGATTTCAAATCGATGTCACCATTGTACATTGTCGTCCTTTTTTCTTAAAAGTTTGGTAAAAATTGAATTAAAAATTAAAATCTGTCCATGGGGTATGATCGGCATATTCTTTTCTTCTGACTCAAAGTTAAATTGAGCATTGTTTGTTGTTATGCAATGTCAACTACAACTTTGGCCTACGCTCCGGACTTATAACCACTGAACAGTGAGGCTTTTTACCATGCTTGTACGTACTATAATACGAGACCTCGGGTTTTACTGTCTCACCTAATGGACAGAAGAAGCCAACGGGTTCTGCCAAGCAAAAACAAAACTTCGACCTCACGATCAGAGACGCTTTTAAACGATCGTGTAATTGAATAGATATGGACGCATGCAAAACAATTTCCATACCGGCACTCTATAGGTAAATCTCTGTTGCATGAAAATCGATATCACGTAAACCTTTGTATTCATGAGCGTCAAATCCACAGGCAATTTACCTAATGCATGCTTTTAAATATACATGACTTTTATAAGAAAATAAACACTACTTCATCAACTTATTTAGTCGCCGCTTGGTACACCCAGAGAGATATTCACAATGCATATTAAAGTCTATATTCTCTAAATGTTTCTTTATTTTTTTTCTTTCTTTCTCTCTTTCTCTCTCTCTTCATTTAAAAATCTTCTCCGTATCATTCGAATTACTCTCTTACTCCAGGGCGATGATTTGAAGGAAGGTAACTTTTCTCAGAAATTTATCTTCTGATAAAAATTTTAAAAAACCCATTAATAACAGGTTTTTATAATATTCTAACATAATATACAAATACAAAAGTCAAGCATGACTAGTTCGGTGTTAAGAGAAAGAAAGCTTTCATTGGTAAAGGCATGCTATGCGTGTAGCTCTAATAATTTAGTATGCTGTAAGACCAAGTGGCGGTCTTAGTGGCACACTCATTGAGTAATATTTACTTGAAATAACACATTATATGTATAAATAAATGTTTCAATTGAACAAGTCAGTTTTTACTTCTCGAAATATACCATATTTTATAGAAAATCGCGTCTAAGAATAGACATGGAAATTTCCCTCGTACATTTTGGAATCACTCCGATCGTTAATTAAGATTTTTATTCTGATTCAGAGAAGGGTCGAATGAAAGCAAAGTTTTCTCTAGAGAGCCGCTGTAATTGTGACAAAATTGCCATCATAAAATACTTTCGTGAAAATGTATTGAATATGAAAATTATCAAAACTAGGGCTGACGGCCATATTGGATTTGATCCATACAGATAATTGTCCAGCTTTGCTCGCCAGACAATTAAACTAAAACTTTGCATGGAACTAACTAAAATCAGTCATCAAATTTCGTATGAAAGATAATTTGTAAATATTAGCATTGTGGACATATGATTGTCAAATTGGCTATTAGTTATTACAAATGAACGAGTTACAGATTATGTGATGCCAAGTAACATTTACTACAGATGATTATAAAGCACTTTTGAGTCGATAATTGTGCGTGGTTAGTGAACTATGTCTCTGATTGTATAGCTTTAAAAAGTTCAATAAAGTACCAGTGTACCCGTACAGGTATTTAAATACTCGTAGGCACATGTGTCAACAATGATAGCTGATTTTATCTAACACTCTATTCACATTTTCTTTTCGATGATCTATATCTAGGTAAATTGACAAAAAGTTACATGAAGAATTTTTCTTTCTAGCAATACGCAATCGTCTTAGCCTCACTGTTACACCAGTGCCTTGTGAAGCTATGTTTCGTTTAAGTTAATTTCTGAATATCCTAAGTGAAGTTAAAACAATATGAATTGTGATGTAAAGTATGTTCCATTTCAAAAGAGAAAAGGGGTCACTTAATATGGATACCTTCATAAATTGTAGAAATAAGACTAGCTTTTGACCATGTGGCCAAAAATAGATATGACAGTATTGGTCAGAAGGAGCTAACTGTTGTGTTGCGGATCCTGGGCCAGAATCCTACAGCAGCGGAAGTGCAAGACCTGATGAAGGAAATGGATAGCAACAGTACTGTATAAATTTAATTTCATTTGTTTGTTCGTACTCATATTATATGTAACACTTAAAGTCTAATTAGTTCCCAACGTCTGTAATGCATCCTATATATCTCAGGAATGAACTGGTCTTAAAAACAAAACAAAACAGGGAATTGAAAACACTTTAAAATCAGCGGGGTTCGAGACTGGCTGGAACCGAAACTGGTCATGTGATAAAGTTTGCCAGTTTACTTTGGGATGGCCGGTGGTCTCTTTCCGGGTACATTTGTTACCGGGCTCTCTCCTCCACCAATAAAAACTGGCCGCCACAATACAACTGAAAGATTGTTGAGTGTGGCGTAAAGCAAAATACCCCTCCCCCCAAATAAAACAAAAAACACTCTTAAAGCAACATGGTGATCGACGATGGAAATTTTTGGCTGTCGTTTCTTTTATTCTGTATCAAAGTTTTCATTTGATATCGGAGTAGTTCTACTGGGGCAACGGAACAAAAAATTAGCAAACTGGAAAGCGATATTCAATTATATTGATATGTTATGCAGATTATAAATGCTATCTTAGACACTCATTATCATCATTGAATCTGTTTGGGGTTTTTTTTCAGAAAATGGTGCTATTGAATTGGACGAATTTGAGGCTTGCTTTATAAAAGTCAGGAAATCTCCACAGGAGACTGTTGCTGAGCTCTCGGCGGCCTTTAAGATACTGGACAAAAATGGAAAAGGCTTTTTACGGTCTGAAATGCTGAAAATACTGGTGACAAGCGTCGGTGAAAAATTAACACAGGAAGAAGCAGAGGAACTGAACAGAACGATCGATAAGAATGGTGATGGAAAAATCGATTACGAGGGTATGAAAATAAATACCTGTCTAAAACTCCTCTTTTTTATGAATGAACCAAAACTAATGTTTTTTTTTTCTTTCTTTTGTCGTTTGCTTTATTTCAATATTATTATTATTATTATTATTATTATTATTAGCATTATTATTATTATTATTATCTAAAAAGTTCACATACTCCCCTGACAGTTAGAACTATAGCAAAGTACCTTTTCTACTGATAGAAATCAATCAGTAATTGCTGTTGTTGCTTATCATTGGTTTTGAGGTTACATCATTTGCCTTGTTGTGCATACGAACGGTAGTTACTCTTCCTGGGCACCTAGTCTCACCCTTTCCTGTTATGGGTCCACATTTAGATATCGGTTTCATTTGCCGCTCATGAATTAAAACGACTGTCCTCGTAAATCGGTAGTTATATCAAAGTCGAGGGCAACTGGAATTCGCTGTACATAGGTATTAGAATAGGCATTAGATACCGAATCCCTTACACTAGTGTTGGAACGTTACAAACTCCTTACTACCCGGTTATCTTAAGTGTTGTGCATAAGCCACGATTTTGAAGCTCTTTGCCGGCGTTTGGTAACTTCTCCAAATTTAAAAATGATATTTAGTAGGACGTCCAACAACAATACAACAATTAAACGCATTGAAACAGTGACTCGATTTTGATATAATTTTTTTTACGTATCAATACGACTCTTTTGCAGAAATTGCAGTTCTGATGTCGAACTACAGAAAGTAACGACGAAGGTTCCCACTCAATGCCCTTTTAAGTAATGTCAAAAGGCAGCGAATTTTCTTGTGATGCAGCTGTGTTATCAGTTTTGCTTTAGATTTACAATGAATGATTCATAAATAGAACAGTCCAAATAATGTAAATATTTTCGAAACCAATTTTCAGTATTTCACATTTCCAATTGTTTCATTTGTTTACATGTAAAAATGTATATCTAATAATTGATTTATGTACATATTTCAACAACTTCGAATGTATGAAATTCTTCACTATATGCATAGTCTTCAAGATTAAAATTCAATCTTTCATTGCGCTAAAATTCCCTGGTCATTTTGACATCTGCTTGGTTTTGGTTTACGACAAACTCAATCACTATTTCAAATGTATGTTGGCGGCTAGTTAACATCGGTGGGGAGAGATATACCGGTTGCAAACGTATCCAGGGAAATGCCTTCGGTATCCCGTATTAAACAGGAACATTTTCTCACATAAGTAAACTACGTATCAGCGATTCGTGATCCCTTGCTAAATAGTTAGCCTACAAGATATGAAGCGCGATACCCTGATCATTCAGGCACGTGGGTCTCAACATGTAAGTAGATCGCAAATCACAAGCGTCATTGAAAATGAACACAGCATATCAAATGTTGAATTATTTCATTAGTACGATCAAATCAACATCGGGTGTTTTTATATCAAATATTACAAAATTTCAAATTCCATCGAATTCTTTTGATTTGATAGCTTGTTTTTAAAATCATTAAACTTATAAAATAACTCTAGAAGCAACATCACAAAAGATTACAACACGTATGCTTGGTCAAAATACTAAATGTTTATTTGATGTAATTTACATATACATACAGTGGATGTATTTCAAACATTAAATAAAATAAACAATCGAATAACGTTGCGCATAGCATTAAATCCTATTATTGGATCTTGTGTACTACTGGGTCTGCTATTTGTCTGAAGAGTCGTTAAGTAATAACATATTTAGTGTATTTATCAAATGCATGTCATGATATCGTAACCATTGATGTTTAATAGGGCGCGTCGTTACATTGTGTAAACAGAATTTTTACACGGCATCGAAGGATGCATAATTACAATATATACAAATAAATTTGTAAACACTTAAGATTATGCTTAGTCTTTCTTTTTCCGTTGCCATGGTAATTGAAAGAACGATACAAATACAGTATGTATGTATGTATGTATATATGTATGTATGTATGTATGTATGTATGTATGTATGTATGTATGTATGTTTGTATATATGTGTGTATGTTTGTATGCATGTGTGTATGTGTGTATGTATGTATGTATGTATGTGTGTGTGTATGTATGTATGTATGTATGTATGTATGTATGTATGTATGTATGTATGTATGTATGTTTGTATGTATGTATGTATGTTTGTATGTGTGTACAATGTATGTTATCAGGAAAGAAAAATTAATTCGTAATTTATACAAAAATGATTTTCCCTGATAAAGAATCGGCCTGATAAAAAAATTATTCTCTGATTTATTCATTTTTTTTTCAATTAAAATCATTATAAATCCCAAATTATCTAATAATGATCTAATCTAATCTCATATAAATCTAATCTTTATTTTGTGAAATTCTAATATTTCGGTATTCTTCATAAGTCCTACATCAGAGAGGTCGTTCATCCGATTCAATATGGAACAACTTTGATAAACCTAGACCTACCAAGCATACAGCGCGTGTTTATATACTCTATTTATTTGTTTAAATGTGGGACCTTTTAATTCTTTTAATCAAAATTCTACCTATTACGTATCGACGAAATCTACGACTTTGTTTAATTATCGCAAATTGGACTTAAGTGTGAAGACATTTGTCTTTAAATGACGTCTTGTAATACACGTCGGCGATAAGGAACGGGGATAAATAGCAAATCACCCGTGCACTCCAGCGCTCCTTTTTTGCTATTAAACAACCAGAATATTGGCAAGACAATCACCTATATCCAGTGTTGGATACCCTGTATACCATCAGTAAACATTTCAACGTCCATACAGGTAACACCCTGAGCAGGCTCAAGAAAAATGGTGAGTTTCAAACTTTTTTGTCATATTTGTATCTATATTTTATCATTTGATTTTTTAAAATTATTTAAACGCACGGATGCGCATAGATAATATCTTTTAATCTGAAATATACATGAGTACTATAAAAAATGCAATAGCATCAGATTTGAGAACCTGAATGTATATTTGTCGTTATGAGTCTAAATCTTATAATTTCAAGCATAAGAGATATTTGATATTCCGTTTTAAATGGAGTTTACTTTGATATAGTAGTAAATAGTACATCGTTGGTAATTTACGGTAAAAATCAGTGACTAACTTCACTTAATGATAAATCTTACATGAAGTTTGAGATAACGTTGTAAGACTGATGAAAAGATAATATTTTCCTTTGATAATTGTTTGCCTTAATTAAGAAATTTTAAAAACCCTTAACATACATTGTATATGATATAAGATTTGCCTTCTTTGAATCTGTTCAACACTCCTTGGTATCTTTGCACCAAGGGATTTACTTCATACCAGCGCGTCACTCTTTTTTTTTTAATTTTAGAAAAAAAAATATGAATATCTAAATAGAAAGTTTTCTCTTACTTTAGGAAATTTCATCTCACCTAAACTCGCATTACACATTATTGTCATGGTCAACTATGATTACAATTGTGCATTTTAGACATTGTGGTTTATCTTTAGAGTATATAAAAAAGTATGTAATGGCATACATGTACATATACAAGTAAAACCAATCAATTTTATATTAACAAAACTTAGAAAACAGGCAAGAGAAAGTTATGTGTTTACCAAGAAATGAACACATGTACAGTGACTCATTTTCAACACTCTAATTAGATACTAATTCATGAATTTTTTACTGAATTTCACTTAACTGGAAATATTTCCGATTAGAATTTGCGAGGAGGGGAGGGGGCATGCTTACATGAGACGTCGACTCAATTTGAGCATATAGACCCCCTCTCCGTTTTGTTTTGTTGTTTGTTTTATTGTTGTTTAACGTCTCACTCAAGAATATTTCACTCATATGGAGACGTCACCGTGTGCTGGTGAAGAGCTAAAAATTTTGCCTGTGCTCGGCACTGCTGGCCGTAGAGTAGGGAGGGTTCTTTAACGTGCCAACACCTACTGTGACACGGGACCTCGGTTTTTCCTGTCTCATCTGAAGGACAGGGACGGCCAACCGCGGAGTGGCGCTTACGCGGCTCGAACCCGAGTCTTCCGATTCGCAGTCAAACACGCTAACCACTCGGCCACGGAGACCCCTAGACCTCTCCGTCCCACTCAGGATCCGTATATTGTTTTTCATGTTGAGACCGGTTTTTAATTTCCGATTTAGTATTTTATAAGTGCTCTTTTTTCAATTTTACCTGAATTTGTTGATGTAGAAACGATTAGTTGTATTTTCTTGATATATCAACATAGTTTTTCAATGTTTCACACAGGAATAAAATCTGGAATATGATCAAGGTCGGTTACACGTTTCAGGCCAGTCCCCCCATTGCCACATTTGGATACGAGAATATGATAAGTAAAATATGAATACATATTAATTCCTTAGGCGTAATACCAGACCAGATAAAATCAGAGGTTGACAAGTCTTATTAAATTAACAAAAACCTCTTTGATTGAGTAAGCATACACTATGTCCTAGGCCAATGTAGACACATAAAGTTGTGTCCTTGAACTATATAACACAGTACGCATCGGTTTTCAAGACCATGCGTGTTCGAAACTACTTACAGAGCAAAGATTTACCTTTTTTGATTTATGTGTCAAATTGCTGGAAGGACATAATGATAAAGAAAACTTGTATTTTCTTCCTCAACTTCAACACATCATCATCAGTGCTACGTATGCACATCTCTCGAACAACAAACGAAAATACTTTCAGGTCTATTTTTATTTCTCAACTTTTACTTCATACATTTCATAGTGAAATAATGTTTCTTTACTGTCGATATGTTTATTCGACTATTGAGATA
>JACSZP010038503.1:0-10845 GCA_016161895.1 Pinna nobilis | reverse complement strand
GGCAATTGATACTTAATGTAAGAAGTTTATTGGTTATTTAACCTACAAAACACGGTCATGCATTATCATCGTAGGCACTGTATTTGCATTTTAGTTTTGAAAAAAAAAATCAATTATTAAAGTAGAAAACGTACACAGCGGTAATATAACGATAAACAAAACGGATTAAATTGTCAAACACATTTTTGCGGCTTAAGATCTATTAATTTGAATACATTAGATTCTAGAATTCATATTAAAATTAACAGAAATTTGAGAAATTCATTTAAAATTTAACAGCACATATATAATTACTTATCGTTAATGATAAAAAACTTGATGGACTAGGGGAAAATGCTAGAGATTTTTTTCTTGTTTACATTAGAATATCAAGAAACTATAATGGCTTGGTGTTCATTTTTGTCCCCATAGAGGTACCTATTGCCGACGGTGTATAAAAGATAAAACCCAGACCTTTATAAACATGTTACACGCAATTTATGTATTTATTCGCAAATATGTTAAATACGAGATTATAGCGTAAGATTGTAAAGCATTCGAAACGTCTTCTAATTACAGAGACATCAATTTCTTTTCCATATTTGACTTAACTAAAGCTCATTACAACAGAATTTCATTGATTTAAATATTTCTCTCTTCATAAATGCTTTATTTGTATTCATTTAAGGTAGTATTAACATGTGAATATGTCGTTTTAAATTTATAGGATATTACATTTTACTTTATAATTTCGTTAACAGAATGCACCGAAGAAGTCATTTAAATTCGTTTAGCATGGAAATAAATGTATTTAATAAAATTAATTCCTTGATGTTGAATTTTATATGAAAATGCAACGAAAATCAGCCTTTGCACATTTTCAGCATAAAATGTGGTTGTGTGAGTCAGACTTGGCGGTCCGACTTAATATTTCTTTCTAAACGTGTACTTTCTTGGATATTTCTTGTAAACCTTACGATTATGTGTAGCATTGCAATCCTGGATTTATACTAGATTTCTTCGTAGTTTCTACAAACCATTTTTATCTCAGCAAAGCCAGAGGTATATACAAGGTGAGCTTACTCTTTTTTTTCTTACGTTGAAATATATATCTAGAGGTAGTTTAGCCGATACCTCGATCAAAAGACTACAAAAGTTGGAAAGTCCTGCTTTTACGACCTTAGCTTAAAATTAGCATATAGGTTCACATGTAACTCGGAAGGAAGGAAACACTTCATATTCATGAGAGCTAAGTTGATCCAATCATTTGACTTCATGTAAGAAACTTTTTGACCTGCACGGATAAATCTGTCAGATTTTGATGTTTGATTTAAAAGCGCTCAAAAATGTCAGAATTTGCCTCATTAAACTAAGATATATATAAAATAGTATGTATATGTAGTCAGACTTGTCTACTGTGGCCACTTAAGGAAACAGAAAGTATAACCCTTAGCAGACAGATGGCCTTTAAATACAGGTTCATCAAGGTGTTTTACCGAGTTTGTTTTTCGAAAACTACCTTTATATACAGGTGCTCTTTATAATTGCGTGGCATTTAGAACAGAGTCAATTGTATACAACTGTTTTCTGCGCAGTACTCCGCAAGGTATGCCTTGGTAGGTAAGCTTGGCAAGCGCATAGTTGATTAAAGTTTTCGTTTTGTATGTTTTATCGCCATTTTTTTGTTTTCTTTTGGGTTTTTTTTTTACTTTTTTTATCTTCTTTTTGTTTTTCTTTTTTGTTTTCGTTCTGAATATTTGTCTTGACAATAGAGCAAGCTCCAATGCCTAGATCCTTTTCTCCTATCCATGAGCTTGGCTTTCTCACTTCAAATTTACTTGACTTATTTTCACGAGAGATAACTCGCAAAGATGATTTTTTGTAAATGCATGCGTGGGTCTATGCATACTTCTGTATTTTGTCTTTGCATTAGTACTCTGTGCATTTACAGTACGCTTCTTGTGAGTTCCGTGTGCTATATGGTTTTATAGTAGCATATCCTGCCTTCAGTACTGGTGGAAAGATACGACTTAATCTTTTCACGTCACATTTCAAACTTATAAACTAATACGAACTTAAATTTGAAAATAGGATCATTTCAGAGTTTCGAAGTATAAATACGGCTAAGGGCTTTATAAAAGGGACCGGTTATTTGCCAATGTACATAGATGTAGATATATACAAGGTTGATGAAACCATATAATTGACAAAGTAATGGGGAAAATATGAAAACTCGTAATCAAACAAGCCTGGTACAAAATTTAAATCAAGAACATATTAACATATTCTTTAAAATTTTAAGGGCTTTAAGAGTTATCTAGGTCTTGCGCTGATTTTAACGAAAATGATTTCCAATAACCCCTTGGTATCTTCAAACATCCCTCCTTTTTATTGCATCATACTTATATTTTAATGAATCTACAAATCCTGATACATAACCCTGTGGGGGCCTTTTCGTGTACACATTATGTATCAAAATAAAACATCTACCTGTCACAAATAAAACTTCTTCTTGGTGATGCTTGAAGTAATTGCCGTTTGAAATACTGTAAAGATCCCGTGTTCAGGTGTCATTCACGATTTCAAATTTATCATTTTATAGCGAATAGGCGTTCATTATTTATGGCATAACATTAATCAAAACTGTCAAAGATAGTAAATGCTTTACTGCAAATTTGAAGAAATTTACAAGATTGAGGGCCGTGTTTGTCTGTATTTTACCTATAAATATATCGCTATATTTCTACATCATTTATATCTTTATATTTTTTATCAATCATTTCTAAAATTTAAACGTGTTTGAAAGTAAATGTGATGTATGTCAGCAGTTGTATTTATTCCCGGTGTTTAATTTCAAAGAAGACCGCATTATAAAAACAAATATTAATACATATGCGATGAATAACTTTGAACTTGTAGTTTCAAACCTTATGTCGCAGGGCTTTCAGCCAATCGATCAATGTTCAATGTAAGTGAGGTATAACACACCAGTAATCGCTTTCATTGTAGACTGATTTAATTTATTTTTCGCACCATACTTCATAATCTTTGTCATAACCTGCCGCTGAAGACATTAATAAATATATCTAAGGAAAGTCTGCAATAAGAGAGACTGATCGCGAGAATGATACAAGCTTAAGCTATTGTCGATAGTAAATCACGCATGTGGTTACCAGCACTAAGTAAGGACACCGATGGGTAATGTTGCATCGTATATCCCTTGGAATAGTCTTGATTTCAAATTGTCATCAATAACATATAATTTGCATGATAGTAAAATGTTCGTGCATAAACATGTACATGTATGTTTTTTTCCGAGCGTCGTTCTGAAAAAAATACATACCAATATTATTTCAAAATTAGAAAAACCAAATATTATTATGATAGTAAAAATATGCTTTTTGAAAATTGGAGGTGTGATAGAAACCACAGTATTGTAAATAATGCAAGAAGTTTTGAAATCGACATTTACATTCTAATATCATATTCTATAAATTATGTATTAATCTGTTCTTCTCTTGATCTTAATGTATTTTAAAAAAGAAATTGTAGTAATGTAAACAACCACAGTACTAATGTTTTGCATATTCACCTCTTTTTATATTGTACACAAACATTCTTTTCCTGAAACCAAGAGATAATGGCGTTATTAAGTAGGAATGTGAACAATATCTGCATTAATGATGATTATAATAATAAAATATTGAAAGTCATAAATTCAATGCCCGCCGGCGTGATCCTGCTCCTCAAAAAGAGAGTCGCGATACCGATTCCATCTAGGAAACAATAGTTCCCCCTCTCGGGTATGCTTGTTCTAACACCGTGCGCTAAATGAAGGTAAAAATAATACGGTTCATTCAAGGAATGCCCATATTTGGACAACAAATATTCAAGGTATGCCAACAAATGTAAAACAAAAGAAAACAAAAGGTGTTTAAACAACCAAGGTTTTGTTTTTATAGCAATTAGCTTACACAGGTAAATTTTACAAGTAATTCACCTGGATTTTTTTTTTTTGAAGTTAGAAGAACATTTTAAGCTGTTATTTATAAATTTTCAATTTCTCATTTTTTCTGCAAACTGATTTCTTTTAACCAAATGAATCTTTAAATTAATGATTCAAAGCTGCAAAGACAAGGGACTCGTTATTGTTGATAAAATTGTAATCACCTTAATTGTAGGTATCAGTTTTAAAAACTTTTTTCTTTTTGTATAGAGTGTACTTTACTTACTTTTAATTTTGTGGAAAATTAAAAATGAGTACAGAATTGTCCTGTACTCTTTTTTAATTTCTTCAAAATTAAAAATTTGTAAAGAACAAAATGATACCTTTGCTCATTGGGAAAAATTCCTCCTCATTTATGTATTAAATTCTTATACATGTATGTCCATGACATTCATATCTAGCCATTTGTTATCACTCCCCCATTTACACAAAAAAGTACTCTGATAAAATAGATAAATCCCTGCACTGAGATCCTGACAAAGTGTAGAGCAGAAGCTGACGGTTTATTAAGAATAAGTACAATCCACCTCAGCATAAAAATAATGATGGACGGAGAGATGATAAGGCAGTAATTTTGCAAACCTTGAAAAATTATCCATCAAGACTCTAAATTTAATAAGGATTAATCAGTAAATTTCAATTTGTCTTGGGCGTGATTAGAATTTTTTTAAGATAGGGAATCTCCCTATTTATGGGAGAGACTTGCCAAGTATGACAAATACACATGTACAATGTGTACTTTAACGTCAAAAGTGATACACTTTCAATTCATTGAAAATGATTTGTTTTGCATCTATTTGCTTATTTCCAAACCCCCAACCCCCTCTCACTGACTTGCCATACTATGAAGATTTTCCAGAGGTGGGGAGGTATCTTTTTGGGCCATCTTTTTTGGGGAGAATCTAAAAAAAATAACTTTTTCTTGGAGAAATATACATTTCTTCAGAAGAAATAATCATTTTTTTTTTCAGAAGAAATAATCAAAATTTTACATTCACGAAATGCAACTTTTTGGAAATGGCAAAATTTTACCTGGTTTAGCTGAGAAGTTCACCTGTAAAATTGTTGTTTTAATAATTAAAGATAATTGCCTGTTTGTTTATATAAGTTAATCCCCTTAACTGCAAAATTCAACCTATGCCAACAAATTTTCATATTATTTTTACCTGGAATTTCAAATGTTGGCATACCTTGAAGACACCAATAATACGAGATCTGTACGAGTCGAGTGACACTACTTTAAAACTGAATTATTGTTGAAAAATATTTTAAAACAGATGCATCTACATGTATTTCATAGGGCAAGAAAATATATATCACGAATGATTCATATGAAATGACCTATGCACATGTATCACAAAAATCATAATAAGTTTATATAGTCTAACTACAGTCAAATATAATATTACCTATAGGTGACACAAGTACTCTCTCTCTCTCTCTCTCTCTCTCTCTCTCTCTCTCTCTCTCTCTCTCAGTACGGTGTCAAACAGTTTTAAGCTGATGCTGATGTAATGGAATAAGTTTATTACGGAAATACAGATACCATACGCAATCAAGATGTTACTGATATTAAAACAACAATGTGAATTAAATTTAGTTGTTTTATAAATTACAACTTCCTCATTTGTTAACCGTACTGTTTGCATCAGAGTTTAAAAAGCAGAAACACCATTATATCTCGTCAAGTCACCTGTTACCAAGCTTATGATATCGCTGAATACGATACATGGATGAAGGGTATGCTCTGCTCACGACTGTATAAGCCACAGCAAATACGATTGTTTGAAATTTTGCTGTTACTGGTTCCTTTCTTTGGAGGGACCTCCTTTTCACATCAAATTAAAAATTAAGTAATCTGTTGACCTGAAAAATATTTGACAGATTCATAGAGACAAAAGAAGTTAGTTTATAACAGTGCATAGTGCTTTATTTCAAAGCAATGGGCAGTAATAAAATATCTTACTTGGGTTTCCGTAGTCAAGCTAAGTATTGCGTTATAAATATAAAAAAAACTTAGCTTCGAAACTAAATTTGATGGACTCTTCGGGTGTAAAAAATTGCCAATTTACTTGCGAAAAGCCTGTAGCATTTATACCGAGTTCCTTCTTCAAATTCCTTATATTGGACACCACCATAATGACTTACAGATTGTCGAGAATCCGGCAAAGCAGGAGAAAACTTTAGAAATGGATAAACACGTTAATACAAGTAAATAAAATAAAAAAGAAAGTTAATAATTAAAATAAGAAAGAGTATAATGGTGACCCTAGAGCAATCTAGTGGTTTGAATATTGATTTATCTAAATTACTAGATTGCTGTTCATCGTAAATATGTAAGCATGTAACAAGAGCAACATTCCGACGTAATAATAACTTATAATGAGAAGGTTTCTATAAAAATATCCCACATGTCTTTAACACATCCTTTTATCTTTTCTGTACTTTTTTTTGTCACCAAAAATTCACCCACATAATGATATTTGCATAATCACGTAAAATAACAACAAATACATGTATACAAAAGGACCTAAAACAAAAATATTTTGTTGTGTATAGTGGGAAAAGGCAGTTGATATTATTAGCGTCGTGACGGTTACTTGCATATAAACCTACACAAAGTTGTGGAGTTGGGATTGTTTTAACATGGATCTTTTAACAAATTTTTTCAATGCAGAACAAAAAAAAATTTAGAAATTGAGAAAGATGCTCAATATCAAAACTTGTTTAGTTGTGGTTATACGTAGTACTCGTTCAAAGTGTATAAACAATGATTCAAATTACACTATTATTACATACATATTATTTATCTATAATCATTCGTCTCAAGACCACGCCCACAAACAAAGTAAAAACAGCCAAGAACAACAATTTTGAATCCTATATTGCGTCTGAAATCCCCAGAGCTAATAAATTAGTGTCTGAGTAGCGTATAAGTTGGCATTACCTTTTTAAAATCGTTGAGAAATTTTAAAGTAAAATTTATTTGTTAAAGTCAATAATAGTAAGTTTAAGTGTCACATGAAAACGCACCATTCTTACACGCATTATTTATTTATATTACTGAATTTATTGATAATCAATACATTGTAAATAAAAAATTGAGTTGTAATGAAAGGACTACAACGATCTTCTACGTGAAATCATCCGTAAAACAGACACACTTGTAAGCATTATCGATGTCTAGAATAACTTCAAAGGCTATTTATTATGTAAAATGCATAAACAGCATTTAAACTGGACATTAGACGTCATTTGCAAATACAAATATAATGCTGCCACTATTTTTTTCATGGATACCCATTTATGAATATCAGAGCCATGGGTATACATACTTCGCTATTTATACAGCGGTGCGTTAAAATATCGTAGATTACTGATGTGACGAAATTGACTTATACTGATCGTTCATGTAAAAGAGTCATTAAAACAAAGTTAAATTCAAAATCAATTCAAATCGGAACTCGGTTTTACCCCTCCCTACCCCCGTTTTTAATTAGGCCCCCCCCCCCATTTTTGATGAATGCAAGACAATGAAGTATTAATTTACCATGGGGTTCGAGTTTTCTGTACTCTTTGTAAATGTCAAATTATGAATACTGCATTCTCTAAGTTTTTGCTCTCGTTATTCGTTGTTGACCTTTTTTTCAAACCGAAATGGAAATGTTATACGCGTTTTCCCTCAAAACTTATTACTCAAGCTGTTGACTTTTATCCTCGAACACATAACCAAGTTACCTAGTAACGGACCTTAATGAAATTTGTGTAATTTAGCAACTGATTGTGTAACAGCAAATGCATATAGTTTTGAATACATGTATGAAATTGCGGAATAAATTATTGAATTATGGTATACATGTATTTACATGTATTATATAAAAATTTGAAATAAGAAAATTATGAAAAAAAATCAGAAAGAGAACATGTACTACAAAAAGTCAATCTTCACAGCAACATGGAACATATACATCATAATCGTACGCAATAAAGCGATTTAAGCCACCCTGTATCTGGTGTCCAAATCATTTCAAGGCAACAAATGAAAGAAATCCTTAGTAAAACACCAATATTACAATTGCATCGTAAAGAAAGGGTCCGTTTTAAATCTGGAAACTTAAAATATGTGCAAGTTTCTTAATGACAACGTTTGAATTCGAAATCTTGATTTTGTATTCATTTTTTTAATGAACATGACACAAAGTCAATCTTATGTCTATCCCACATTGTTGAAGTTAAAATCAAATGCGGGGTAAGAAGCTAATTTACGAGTGAAATAAATTATTTCAATTATATAACCTGGGGTTATATCTAGAATGAATTAAAAAGGCCCTTTATAATGCACAGAAATTGATAATGCTACATGTTCATGTATTCTGTAAGAGCAAGGGGACTTATTCGACAATTCTGATTTGTCTTTTTCTCAACTTTATTCAAAGTCATACTATGGAAGGGATGTAAAAACTCAATTTCATAAAAAAAATATATTAATTACTGACAGATTTAAATGTATCTAACAAGTATATACGTGAACATTTTGTTTTAGTGCCATTTTAAAGTACATTTAACTTCCCAGTTCTCCTGTCCGATTTAAATTATCGATGCGAAAAAATTCCAAAAAAATCACTATTTTATTTTCCGCCCACGATTTTTGAAAGAGTTAACTACATATGCCATTATTCTACGATGATAAAATCCATATGAACATTTAAAGTTTATATATGATTTCAGTACAATATAATTCAATTAATCGGATACCATTGGACAAGGGCGGAACACTTATACAGATATCGTTACTGATCATTGGCACTGATAAGGGGAAATAACCCGCGGTCAGAATACCAGGTATGACAGACGTCACTGTGTGATTAATTTACCAGAAATTTTGAGACAACAGGTGTTCAATATCTTATAAGAATGAGGGGAAATTGATGATCTTTCTAAGCTAAATAAGAGACCAGTAGCTCTCAAAAACAGGTAAATTAACAGTGGCACACCGTAAAAGTACTCTAAACTGTGTCAAACTTAAAGCTACAGAGGCATGAAAAGACTATTGTAACTACTCAAAGCGAAAATGCATCTACTACAGCACAAAGTCAAATGAAATAGTATTTTACTATATATATAACCTCTGTGATATCACGGACATCTATCGTTCACACCTATGAAATTTTAAATTCGTTGATTTCATTTAGACAAACAAGCAACTGTTAGCATAAATGAAATTTGTGTCTGATTTTGGTCACTTATCTACGTGTAAAGGAAGAAATGAGCATTTCGATTCTACAGTGAATTGATATTGCTTAAATTTGTTCATTATACAGGACATGTTGCTTATTTCGATTGAGGTAATAAAATTAATTTTTATTCAAATATCGTGTCTGCACTGCTGTTGATTTAATCTGTTTGACACAAGGCGATCATTCACACGTACCCCTCGATAACTCGGAATTTACATGCAACAGCGTGTAATAACGCTGTATCGCAACGAAATGGTTTAGATACATGTATCAGCCGTAGCCTATAAAAACCTGATATACAAATCATTTACACAAGTCTTATCATCTTTTATCAAGAAAAAACAAACATTTTAAAATATTTTTTTGTCAAGGTATTTAATTCAATGTCATTGTTAAAGAGCACCTGCTCTGCGATCTACGTTGTCTAGGTCGGGTAACATCTTGTACAGATAAGTACTTCATATCTGTAATGTAAACATCTAAGCGACTCGGATCGTTAAACTTCCGCAATTTGCGATTAAAACTCTAATACTTAAGTCTTGAAAGAATATGTTTCCATGGAAGATTTGAACCGCATGCAACATTTGTATTTAAGCTTTTTATTAATCAATCGTGCGATATGACCATACAAACATTGGCAATTCTGTAATGTTTTTAGTTTTTGCAAAAATTTATCAAATTTTTCGCTGCAAAATTTTAATTTCAGTATTGCGGATACTTATAACATGGCAATACCAGTACTATGAATAAAATATGAATACGAGTTTCTGGTCCTTAAGAATGAAAAATCTTTGGCAATGAGATATTTTTGGCTTAATTCGCTGATTCTCTCTTGAAAAAAAGAAAATTGCTGATGCTGACAAATGAGAGATTCAAGATGTATAAGCTGACATTGGCGTTAAATTCGTGCCACAACCGGCCACTGCGGACGAAAGTTATATAGAATCTACAAAACCCGATAGACTGTATACGTATGTATCAAGAGGCCGAGTCTGCTGAAAAGCCAAAGTCATGCATTATTAAACAGCAAGCGAATCAAGGGTCAGAATGCTCTCTCTCTCTCTCTCTCTCTCTCTCTCTCTCTCTCTCTCATACATATTCATGATGATATATTAATTTTCCAACAAGACATATACGTAAGAAATGCATCAACGTTCATACAATACAAATACACATGCTTTTTTTTCGATGTTGAAAAATTTTGATTTTTATTGCCCCCATCTTTTTTACCCTATTATATCGGCAAAAATTATGTCTGAATGTAAAAAGAATTAGCCTGTTCGTTTATTTTTTTCACCGCTAAGGCATACTCTGTGTAATTTATCGCCATTTTATCCCGCTTTGGTATCGATTAATGTATTTACAAACAATTATTTTCAAATAAATTATGCTTGGATTGCCCGGATTATTACATATGTTTACGCTTAACTGATCGTGTCAAAAGCTCATCAAGTATATAAAATACTGCACGTGACGCTTGCATCAATTTGTCAACACCATTGGGTTGTAGAGAACAAAAATTGCATGCAAAGCTAGCCACATGCTTTATTTCTGTCTTTAAAAAATATATGCAGTAGTGAAATATCAATATGTCAAGCATATATATTATAAATATATATATAT
>JACSZP010038498.1:0-14082 GCA_016161895.1 Pinna nobilis | reverse complement strand
ATGAATTAAGTAGTAAATCAACTTATAAAACTTAAACGAAATACAAATTGCAGTAGATAAGCAGATTGACTTGATAAGCGAAAAACAGTACATTTGAAGACATGGATTCTAAAGGGGGGTCTTTGAATGCAAAATGTTTTTTCAATAAAACTATTTCTTTTCCTTTATAAACTTAAAGGATTCCCCATCCTGTTGTGCCTTTTTCATAAAGCAAGTTGTAATATACAGCCTTTTACAACAAAATAAATATTAACTTCTGCTAGGCACCTAGAAAGAAAAGTTAAAGATATTGAGATCAAAGAAAATCCTGTCAACCTTTTTGAACGTAGAAGCGATACGAATACGGCAATTCACATTGATATCTTTTTATAGTAAATATTTTGGATGATTTGAACGAACCAGAGAATTGCTATATATTTTGATTATCATTTGCTATTTATACCTTTTGCCATTCTAATTGGATAGAATCGATGTAGTCTTGGCTTTGCTTTTCCTTGAGGTATTTACAATCAGGACTATGACGGGCGTGCTCAAGCCATGGGTCATCGTCCTTTCCCCATTCAGCCAGTCCTATGTCGCAGCAAAAACATCGAACTATGTCCTTCTTTTTTGTATAGAAGAAGCCAGCATTGACAAGTTCTTTAGGGTCCTGTATGTTCTTTGTCGGCCAGCCTCTGTATGATTCTAACCGAGAATAACTATCATTGTATGCTGGAGATTTGACAGGGTAATTGTACTCAAATGCACCATTGTGCACATCTTTTGTTCTTCCACTAGGTGAATCATGCGGGTTGAAGCTACCATGGTGGTTGTGCCTCACTTGTCTGTTCTCTGGAATATTGTTATCGCTGTTGACCACCCCAGGATATGATGCTACATTGTCAGTTAATATATCTCGCCCCCTTTCTGTGATTTCTTCATCTTTTCCTACGCTTCCAGGAACACCCACGGGCGCTGAGGATGATTTCTGGTCTGTAACACACAAATTATTCATTCTTTCATGGGCATTCTTCTCAGACGTCGTTGTTATGTTTGGGATATTGACATTCCCATTTCTTAGCATTTCACTCGAGGCATATTCACATCTTGGATTCAGGACCAAATGAAACTGAAGAGGTGTAATTCTGTGTTTGGCAAATGCTTTCAACTGATCTCCAGTAGATTTTACTTCAATTCCACAGTTAAAGCAACAAATGACACATTTCTGACTGTCATGGAAGAAGCCCGCCGTCACTAGTCTTGTTGCAGAGAATGGTGTATCAATGGGCCAATTACTGAAAGAGGCATATCGTAGTATATAATTTGACATGTTTGCATTAAAGTGATTTGGCCATTCCGATGATGTTGGACTTTGGAATGTGTGTCTAAGCTCTCGTCTAAAATCCTCTGTCGGAAGCTCAAGAGGGAGATCAATCACATTTGGTGGTACACGATCTCTCAACAGTCCTTTACGTCTTAGTATATTCAAAGATGATGCCAATAACTCTCTACGCACTTCATCATTGGTGATGAAACCTGTAGGGAATTTTTTATAGGATATTAGGTTTATAAGCATAGTCTCAGATTGTGTTGAATGCATTTCTGTAGTCCTAGGGTTAAAATTACCAAATTTCCCTTTTTTAAAAGAATCCATAGGACTGGCATTGCGTTCTCCGGTGAAGAGACCTTTGTCAAATGCATCGTCTGAAAATTTGTCCAGTAAATTCTGTTTTTCCTGCAGCAGTTCTTTTTCTTTAACGTCATTTTTCTTCTTGTCACTTTTATTAAGCGAACCCAAAACATACAGATACTTTGATTGATTTCTGTTATTTCCTACTTCAGTGTTGACTTCAGTCGCTTCAGAGCCATGACTCTTTTGTGAATCTGTTTTACTTGTAAAATTACTGAATCTAAACCCTTTACTAATCAAGTTCCTCAATTCAAAATCTGAAACATGTTTGTGAATGTCTGCTTTCGAACCGTCAAAGGATATCACTACAGCCGCGCCTTGATTACTTCCCTTATTTGTATTGTCATTGATGATCTGTCCTTCACTTCTCCCACGAGTCCGTGTATTGATCTGCTGCACAGTTACCTTACTAGAACCATTGCCAGGTATCATCTCCCTTACTATATCTAACACGGACCTGTCGGCAGAAATGCGCTGAATGTTGCCTGAATGAAAGTCTTCTATAGACATAACTTCACGTATTTGGTATTTCTTAGTCTTTATATAGTCAAGTAAATCACTTTTGCTGATTTCAACAGGCGTTTCACGATATGGTGCCGATGACGATTCTCTTTTCGATATGCTGCGGACTTTTAACTCTTTACTTTTTAAGTTCATTAATCTCAAATATAATGCATTTTCATTAATATCTGTTTTCGTATATTCATAGGATATCACTAAAACTTCACCTTGATTACCTCCCCTACATGTATTGTCGTTGATACCCCGCCCTTCGCTTCTCTCGTGGCCCCTCTTATTGATCTTCTGTATCGTCATCGTAGAAAGACAAGTATCAGGAATTTTCTCCCTTACAATATCTGACACGGACCTGTCGGCAGAAATGCGATGAACATTACCAAGATAAGAGCTTTCTAGAGACACAACTTCGTTTATATCGTATTTCTTACTCTGTAGATAGTCCAGCAAATCATGTCTGCTGATTTCAACAGGCGTTTCACCAAAACTCAATGGACAATATTGTGTCGATGTAGACTCTCTAGAAAACCTCGGAGGCAATAATATTATTTCACGTTTTCTTTGGACTTGAACAGAGTAACTTTTCAATTTTTCTTCTGGCATTCCAGCGTCATTTAAATCTGTGTTCAAAGCGTTCTTTCGCTTTTCTAATTCTTTATGTCTTCTTGAATCTGAATCTGAATCGTTGAGAGATTGTTTTTTAGTGCGCAATGTTTGCTTGCTTTTCCGATATCCAAAAAGTGCAGAGATCAGTAATAAAGCTGAGAGACGAAGTTCGAGTTGATACTCATGATAAACGTCATTTGTATGAGATGTAGTATTGTTATGCAAGTTCGAAATTTCTTCTGTATTGATGTAAAGTGATCCAGAAGTCCTAAAAGGAAATAACATTTCTGGTAAATATTAGTAAAAGTATTTGTACTATGTCGTATCTATTTAACATATACTTTATTGTAAAACAATCTTGTTAAGAAATTGCAGATACTCAGTCTCAAACAAATTTAGAGAAACATGAATATGTTACATATTGGTTATTTTGTGAATGGTTGATTGGTTAATTTCAAATCGGTGAACTTTTCATATTTTAGGATGCACCCTTGGGTACTTCTGCAGTTTGTGAAAAAGAACATGTACATGTATATACAAAACAGATCGTCTTTGTCTTTGAGAGTATTCGCACCCTAGTAAACTGTCAAAGCTTCACGATCGGGCGCCCATAGATAATTTAGAAAATATCAATTTGTCAAATATTCATATTTTCCCGTCAGTGCATTGTATATAGAACTTGACACATCCCCAAAGTTACTCAGATCCACGCTAGTAGACAGTGTTTTAAATTTAACAGATCGTCAAATCTACGTAGCCTTCGTCATCGGATTGGTTAATATAAGAATAACTGATGTTATACAGATACATGCCACCGTTGATCAAACTCGACAGATTTTCAAAGCCACGAAGAACCAGGACAGTAGATAATATAAATCTCAGACTTCCAGAACTCTTGTATCACACTATCCCAAGAATGGCTGTGGAGATCCCTCCATTCATCTAAATAAGCATTCTCATGTTTATATACAGTGTATTCAGTTTAAAGGAACTAAGGGTTCCTTTAGTGGAACATTAAGCGGAGATAGTAACAGCTTATAGAAGATCTTAGAGGGCACGGTAGCAATTTTACAGCCAACGCCTTTGAGAAGCTGATATCAGAGATTGTATCATATTGCTGATCATATTAAATTCATAACCTAAATAGATCTGAAATCAAAATACATACTGTGCACATGTATCTATATTTCCCGATACATGTTATGATATCAGATTCATCCGAATAGTTCTCAATTACTATGTGTACACATCTTATCTGAAAAAATCATTAAAGATCATCATATCTGTTTGTTCGAAAATCCGCAGATTAGACCAGCTTTGAAATGAAACCATAACTCTTCCAACCTAATAGTTATGTGAAAATATATGCAAACCAAAAACAAAAGGACCAAAAATACAAATAGGAGGTTATCTAATGTGGACCGGTCAGAAAACTTACTTTATCAACCAACATTAACTGTAAGTTATTATACCGAAGCAATTTTAAATCTGATGTCTAATATAGCTGTCCGACAAGTCTCTGTTTCAGACACAAGACCTGCTAGTCAATAACCATATGGTTTCCTTCCCACAGAGAAACTTAAATATTGCGGTAAGTATATTACCTCTCTCTGTACTCTTCAAAGTTTTCCTTTTGATAATTGTGTGCTTCCATAAACTCGTATATATCTTCCCCCCTCTTGTTACCTTCCTTATTCCAGGTATATACATCACCATTTCTACCGTTGATTATTGTGGGTGTTTGACGATTGCCTTCTTTGTTTCCAGTTTCTTTATTTCCGGTTCTACCGTTGATAATTGCTGATGTGTGACCATTTTCTTCCTTATTTCCATTTTCTATATTATCTGTTCCATTGTTGATTGCTACTGATGTTTGATCGTTGCCTTCCCTATTTTCAGGTACTAAATCCTCAGTGTCTGCGTTCCTTGATATTGATATTTGATCTGAATTACCGGGACTAAATCCTTCCTGGGGATCCCTTTCGTCATCCTCTGCGTTTGACGCATTATCAGAGTAATCACTGCTTCTCACCATGTGAGACGGAATATGACCAATTAAAAGGTATGCGATTAAGAGCATAGAAAGACTGAGGGGTCCTCTGCGGTTCATTGAGGGCATGGTTCTGCAAAAAAAGATAGCATGCCATATCAATTCATACAAGGTTCTTATCTTTGACTGAAAAATGTGTTCTGAAACCTCCACATACATATGCTGATGATCTTTCCTAAACGTTTGCTGACTATTCCGGGGATTGCCTACAGTCATTTGTGTTGTTATATCTATAACGATGCCCCCGTTTTCTTTTGATAATATATATTTTCCTTATTCAAACAAATAAATGACAACTTTTATTCTCTACATTGACTTTGTAGGACATTGAATAATTTCAGATCTCCAAATCTGGGAATGTTTTTACGACACTAGAACTTGTGCCTTCTCTCAGTATAGTCAGATTCAACTAATTCTAGTTGAAACTAGTATGCTGAATACCGCCGGTGTTGAAGAACTATAGCCAACTTTCCCCTGAAAATGGTTATTGAGTTATTTCCCTAGGGATTTTACGTTTGAATTGCGTACAAGCTGTAATACGAATACTTAAGCTAGGCGAACTGTGAATATAGAAGTGCAACAATCTTTGCTACTCAATGGTCCAGTGTGCCGAAAAATTTCGATAAAAATTGTAACTCTTCATCGGAATCTATCTTTTAGTACGTGAAATGTTGTTTAATGGGAGGTTTAACAACAATAATAGAACAATGCAACTAACAAAATAGCAAACACAAACGATGACTTAATACGCCGGCACGTTTTTAAAAGGTGTGGCAACCCCCCCCCCGCCCCCCGCCCCAAAAAACAACCAAACACAAAACAAAAAACAAAACCAAAACCAAAATAATAATAATAATAATAATAATACCAAAAAGAAAAAAAGGAAAACTGTTTCACCTTGTCTTACCGGTAAATGTTATTTTTATACAACACAATTTTCGACGGATAGCATTTTATAGTATCATAAAAGCTGGTTCTGTATCTACTTGTATATGAAAGGAAGCTAGTGTACAAAAATCATCATCTGATTTGCATCCATATCCAAAAAAGTCCAAAAAACTGTTTCACCTAGTCTTACCGGTAAAGTAGATCAGGATGACCTGAGGCCGCTGAAGTGCGAATTAGAAGTGTGATTCTATCAATGTCAGGAGAATTGATTGATCCACTCTTACTTGTAAAGTAGGTCACAGTAACCCGAGTCTACTGAAAAATGAACTTGGTCTGCAACTCGATGAAAGGACGCTAGTGTCCAGTGTCCATATTTATTTTCATATCCATTGTAAAATTGATTGACGTTCTCGTACATCTAAAGCAGGTAACGGTGCCCAAGCCCACCGAAGTGCAAACTATATCTGTTACTCCATAAGAGGAATCTTTTGTCACAGTTCTGATCTGTATCAATAGCGAAAAAATGTTCAGACTACTGTTTAGCCTATTCCTACCCGTAAAGTAGGTCAGGTTGACCCGAGCCAACTGAAGTACAAACGGATCTGTAACTCCATGAGAGGAAGTTCAGAATCTTATCTATATCCAAAGCGAAAAAATATCCGGAAAACTGTTTAACCTATTCTTAGCTGCACAGTAGGTAATGATGAACCAAGCACACTGAGGAGCAAATGGTATGGTGAGAATAAGTTACTGCCAGTATCAGTCTCTGATATGTATCTATGTAAAAAAAAAGATCTGGTGATTGACCTACGGTTGCCTTCACGGTGACGACCCGGGCCCACTGAAGTACGAACTATGTGTGTAACTCAATAAGAGAAAGCTTACGTCCAAATGTCCGCGTCTTATCTGCATCATGGCGAAAAACTTATACCTCGGACGGACAGACAGACGGGCAGACAGCGGCCATAGCATAATGGAATTATAGTCATAGAGGCTTGTGTTAATGTATCCGTTGCCGGTCCTCAAATTATTAAATAATTGTGACCTCAAAATCGTCCTTGATCGCATCAGTGATTATAAAAGAAAAACAGCTTTACCCAGATTTGACACTGCCTTTTCTGTAAATAAATGACATTGAGACCTTCAAGAAATAAGTGAAGAGAAGAATTTTTTATCCACACTTGTACTATTATTGTAACCGCAAACAAGAACTGATATATGCCAAAAATCTACTTTCGTTTTTAATACAGTGAGAAAAATTACTACGGATATCTATATTTCTTTTAGAACAGTCACATTATCATTCATATCTAATCTTACATTACATAACGAATTTCCTGTTTCAACTTAACTTCAATCTTAAATGTCCAGGAGAAGTTCAAATGTCGGTAAAATAACAGTTAATCTTCAATTTGCTTTCCTTGTCATCCATTTTACTAATAATTAGTCACCAGAAAATAAAAAATATAAGCATGCGTGTTAACAGGGCTGCATCGGGCTATTTATATATTTGTACCTAATGCCTTATTGATATTAACTCTAGGTAGACTAAGAGTTATATTTCTTTATATGTAAATATGCATAACTAACAGACTACATGTATGTCTATTCCAATACCGGATGCAAAACTTTGACGTAAAGTAAAATGAGAGAAAAGTAAACAGTTGATGAACACACATACTCATACTTGTACTACTAGTTTTATGTTATGACAAAATATAAAACCTTTATTTCATATAAAATTAAAAATACTGGTAATGCTATTTTGCTAGATCTGTAAATAATTTCTATAGTTGTTTGACTGAGTTGAAAGGACAAAACTATCAATCTTCGCTTATCTAAAAGATGTAAATCGTAATACACATGTGTATATAACAAATACAAAATAAACGCTGATTTTTATAGACAACAGTAGACTTTTGAATTTTCTTGAATATATATTCTTAAATACAAAAATATAGAAATTCATAATAATGTAAATCTATTTTAATTCTTGGTATATAATATATTTTTTTCATACTTTTTGGAAAAATATAGAAAACAACTTAATTCTGATTTTGAATTTACTTGGATGTGGGTAAATATATAAAAATTCTAAAATAGAACGGTTGACAATATTATGGGTACTTCTGGTTAGTCCCAAATAGAGAAATATTTATATATTTAGTTGTACATTAAATTTCTTTCAAGCTCATTGAACACATCGTGTGCAGACGGCACCGGGTTTGGGCCGGGAAACGATGAACCAAGTCTTTAACCTACAAACACGTACATATACAGTAGCAGTTTTTTTAATTGGTGCATTCTTTTCGCATTGAACAGAATGCTGCAACTCTTCAGATATCACGAGTTCTCATGGCACCGTGCCAATACCTTTTTGAAGTTTCTTATAAACTAATAGCAGATTACCAAGGAATACGGGTAAATAATGACAATGTATAATTATTTCTTCCTATAATAGTCTTATAGTCCCCATTTAAATGTCAATTGCAGACTGATCCAAAATCTAGGAAGGCACAGTTCCATTGCTCTGAAAACGTCTTGACATTGTTTCAACGGGACCTCCTTGGCGTTGTGTTGGACTCTTTAGGTGCCCAACCAGGAGTAGTCTAAGAGCAGTCACTTTATTAACACAATCCGGTCTAAGATAAGGCAAAATATACATGTTTCGGCTACTAACGTTTTAATTTGGCGAGATGTCACAAATATCAAAATTATAACGGTAGTCATAACATTAAATTAACCCGGTCTTTGATTAGGCATGGTGTTCCTGTTTCGGAACCTTAAATCTCATATGTCACAGACTAATCCAAATGAAGTCGGGTTGGAGGTTTGTCCTTGATTTGTTTTGTCGTTATCATCCATTATAGAACAAGCGCTTAAACCAGTTAGTTTTTAACGTAAGTATATGTTTCATAACAAGGTCATATCAGGATTCCAGGTTAAGTCACAAGATTGAAATCCCATCCAAGAATATTTCACTTATATGAAGAAGTCATCGTGTACTGATGAACGTCGACTAATCTTGTCAATGCTCGACATATATGGCCGTAGAGCAGAGAGGGCTCTTTTACGTGTTGACATTTTCTGTGACACGGCACGGATTCGAAACCCAGACCTCTCGATGAGAAGACGAACACGCTATCGACTAGGCCATGTATGTATGTATGTATGTATGTATGTATGTATGTATGTATGTATGCAAACTTTTGATCGAAATGGAAAAAGATCTAGCCATGTGCTCACATGCACAAGATTTCAATCAATGCTGGGACCAGGAAATGTCTTCTTATTGCTATCTTACGTATGTAAACTGGGTAAATTCTCTTGGACAAACAGTTATGGGAATATTTTCTATCTCTTCCCTGGGATATAATTATACATCCACCTGTTTACCTATTTCAAGATATCTCATAGTCCCATAATGTCACACGCCAGTATATTTAATCTTCTTTTGATGTCATTCATCCGCTTTAATCTATAATGTTGCACACATATAAATGATTTCAATGTAAAATTTTGGCTGAGAGAAAACAACAAACCAACACCTTGCACAGGGACAAGGAAATCCTACATTTGTGTCAAAGATTTGTTACATCCTCGACTCTACAAGTCTTGTCTTGGAATGCAAATCTTAGGTTCTCAATTACGATGCCCAAGTCCCTTTACAAAGAAGTGATTGATTTTAGTAGTCTGATTAACGGTACAGGGCTTCAACTAATGTAAAACGGCATGCTATTAAAGTTCGTTGTTCTCGTTATGAGAGTCTAGAAGTAGCTAGACGATCATAATAGAAAGATAACAATTCTTAAAAAATAAAACACATCATAATGTGCATTTAGTTCTAAAATATGCAATAAAAATAATCATTCGTTGTGCACTCGTGTGGGATAGTGAAATTTCACCTCGCAGGGAAGAACAATGTTCTCTTGCTCCCAAATTTGAGTTTAACTGTAAAACACCCGTAATGATGAATGATTCTATTAATCTCTTGTTAAATGTTAATTTGCATAAAAAAGAACTGAAAGAACAAACTTTTGTTTGAAACTATTCAGGTTTGAACAATTAAATAAAAACTAAAATTATAATATGAAGAAAACTTGCCTTTATTGATTTGATTTGTGAAAACATATTAAGACACAGGATTGGATGAAATGAAAATTTCTTTGACCAAAAGGAAATTTTGTTTATTCCAATGAAAAAGGTAAAGAACAATGATCGATCTCGCAATTCTTATAAAGAATACTAAATACTAAAAGCGTTAGGCAAACACGGACCCCTGGATATACCAACGGTGGGATCAGGTGCCCAGGAGGAGTAAGCGCCTCTTGTCGACCAGTAACACCCGCCTCGGGTCCAGTTACCTTTTGTACCTGATGTAAAGTTTCAGGGGTCATATCAAATCATTTAATACAGACCTTTGTTTGGGTGCATATGATCACAGTCACTTGATACTGCTTGAAACTTAACAATGATATACATGTAGTAATAAGTGTTGGGCGAACTTGAGAATGGTCATAGTTTTAATAGTGACTGTATTTAATCACAGTCAATTGCAATGTAAGACACAGGAGAGTCACTGAATACAGGAGGTGTCTTAGACGGTCAAAGTATGTAACTTTACTTCCGAACTCTTCATATACATGTATCTAAAAAGACAAATCAATTCAAATATTTTTTGTCATTAACGTACCTTGTGTACTTTGATATTGGCAGATGAACAAACTGATTACGGCATATTCCATGGTAGGAGAACAATGAAAAATCTACATGAAGTGTACCTTGGTATAGAATGACTCAATAATTACGTGCGTTAGATTTTCTGATTGGAATATTAATAAAGCATTCAAAACAATACAAACTGTAATTACAAAAGCCAACTTTGCCGACAATCAAGACAAGGATTAGCAAGTAGTGTCTTGATTCAAATATTAAAACATGACTCTGATGATACGAATTAGTTTGGGAACCTAAAAGAAATTTGTAAAGTTACAGAAACACCCCCAAAGATGCAAAAAATGAATGTTATTGAGGGTAGAGAGTTTACAAATATACTACTGGGTCATGATTATTAAACGCTTCTAGGGATATTTGATGGCGTACTGGAGCATATTAATTAACAGTGACTCCTTTTCAGATCGGGAACTTACTCATGACACCTCCAACGAGCTGGTCTGAGGAAATCTGTAACGGGTGAAGCGTGTTGATATAGTACGCCGGATTCTTTGCGACACCTGGTCCCATCACTTTCTGGATTCGAAATTGTTTTACATACTCAGAACATTTTTATTTACTTTACATATAAGCGAAATAATTTACTAACCCTCATATATTAATATCATACATTAATCATGGACAAACCGTGAATTTCAATATTCTACTCAAGAACCGGGCACTTATATAGAGACGTCACCGTGTGCCGACGATGGACAAGAACATATGACCGTAGAGCAGGGAGAGTTCTTTAACGTGTCGACAACTGTGTCATGGGACCTAAGTTTATACTGTCTCTTCCGAAAGACAGGGATAGCCCACTGTACCGTGGTCCGTGTTCGAACTCTGGACCTTCCGATCACAAGATGAACTTAATCACTCGGTCATGGCGGACCCCGCATTATTTTCTAAAAATTGTGCGGAAGTTCATCTGCAATTTGTACAAAGATTGAATGCAAATGTTTGTATAGTGTATTGAATTTGTTGCTGTCGTATTTACAGTAGACTGGATTTAGGATTTAGATGATAGTTCATGTATAGATATCAGTTTAACTAAGTGACAACCTCACTAATCCGACCAATTTGAGCCAGTCACTTGGGTGGTCTTCATAACGAGGTTGGACTGTAATTGTATTTGAATTACCATCTGATTTACTGTTAGATATGAAAAAAATTATCAATGAGGAAGGTATCTATTTTGACACAGGTGTTAGTTTAACATCATTACAATTAGGAATCTTTCTTGACAAGTACAGACTGCGTGGTGTATGGTGTATGCTAGGGGGTTTATCCTAAGCTGTGAGTAATTTAAGCATGCAGTGGTACATTACATCGCTGACACATAACTGGCAATAATGGGTGCTGGTTGCGTACTCCTAACCTCACACCAAAATGACATCATGCTAATAAACGGATAGCCCTTAGAGAAGGATTCACAAATTTTTGTATACACTAAAGTTTCTACATTATCTGTTATGCCAGAAATGTCTTGACAATCTTATTTACTCTCTTTTTACAGTTTGGGCATCTTTTCACCGACTGTGAACACGATTCACAATGCAGCCGATGTCCACATGGAATTAAAAGCATTCTCCTGTCCTCCCTTTTACACGTGACACATAGCATCTGTTCCTTCAAACGGTTGTTTTCTAGCTGTACTAGATGTGGTTCTGCCGGAAAACAAATACATGTGTGTATTAGTAAGAATAATAAGTAACAACTTCTCTACATATAAACAAAATTAGCTGTATAAAGGAATGATTCATGTTACTTTATTACTGTTTTAACCCTGGTATTTAAAGAAAAAACAGCTTATCTAAAGAATAGTACATTCTCCTTTGGTTTCGACTTGATCCGTCATGTAAAGTGTAGCTATAATCAATAAATTTCAATTTTGAAATAAGTATTTTCAATTTGAAGCTTGTATACAAGGAGCAAGATTGTATACATAAGGAAATAGCAGTAACAATCATACAGAACATTAGAATTTCCATAACCTAAGCTTTTAGCTCAGAAACACTTTGGTAATCACTGCAATTTCTATACAATGAAATAAATTGTTGTTGTTGCGTTGTTGTTTAACGTCCCACTCAAGAATATTTCACTCACATGGAGACGTCACCGTGTGCCGGTGAAGGCGACAAATTTTGCCTGTGTTCGGCACTGCTGGCTGACGAGCAGGGAGGGTTTTTTAACGTGCCAACACCTACTGTGACACGGGACCTCAGTTTTTACTGTCTCATCCTAAAGACAGGGACGGCCAACCGCGGGGTGGCGACTGCGGGAATCGAACCCCGTCCCCTCGGCTCGAACTCGAACACGCTCACCACTAGGCCACGGAGGCCCCCAATGTAATAAGTACATGTATACATAGCTGCAGTAAAATTTTCCTCACAGAGTATCTAAATTGTAATTCAAGTCGCAGGTTCCCGGGGAAGTATCGAATGTGCTTAAAAAGTTGCATTTGCTCTGCAAAATGATCAAAAGGGGGTAATGACTAATCTTTACTGTGATGAGTGAAAAATACACATAGGTCTACAGTGTCTATAATTTTACATTTAAAAAGATACTAATCAATATTTCCTATTTGGGATTCCACTGACAATGCCTATAAAGCATGAACAGATACATGTACTTACCTATATTTTCGTTTGAAATTCCATTGGTATTGCCTAGAAGAAAACGTGTCAAGAACAGACTTGATATGAAAAAGTTATATTACTCATAAAATTATATTGTATACTTTTATTTGCATGTATTCAAACATAAAAGTTATCGATAATTTTTTTTCATATTTAAACACAGATTGGAAATGTATCTATAGTTATCCAGTCGTAGATATAATATAGTCATAAATACAAATCATACACTAGAAAATGAAAGCGTCTTAGCGTGACACAACGAACAAAACCTGCATTGACCTTTCTGAACATCTGCATTAATAGATTAAAATGCAAAATTAAAATGTCAAGAAATATGAATGACGGCGAATTTATAATAAAAAGACCATATCTATATAAAAATTGAGAGTTGAACATACCAAAGGGTACGAAGCGCCACAATAAATACATTTTGTCGCATCAAGTTTTAGGTAGATTTAGAAAGTAAAGTTTTTAGGGGGGAGGAGAAGGAGAAAATAAATCATATAATATTGTAGATGTTAAATAATAAAGGACAAACGATGAATTAAGTCAATTCATGTTATTTATTTTTAAACTTACCATCATTGGCTGATGTCTCCGGAATGGTTTCACCTCTGTCTTCCATATCCATAATAATGTCAAGCAAATTCTCAGCGGTAAAATGTCTGTTTCCTAATAATAATAAAATTAACAATCTAAAATATTAATTATAATAAAATAAATGATAATAATAACAACAAGAGAAAATGAACATACAATGTAGCAAATATTTTAATTATAATGACAAAAAATCATGAAAAAAATGACTATAATAATGCTAATGATGATGATGCTGCTACTACTATTACTATTAATACTAATAATTATGATAATGTAAATAACACTTATCTGTGGCCTCGGATTAGAATCTGGGCAGCTAAAAGGATTAGTGGTTAGTGGGTAGCACGGATCATTCCCACTTAGCCAAAATTTTGAAATTTCTATTCCCACCTGGCCAA